>PVKP010009538.1:0-67934 GCA_004027715.1 Plecturocebus donacophilus
AGTCCCAGTTTGCAGGCGGTGGCCAGATTCTCCAGGAACAGCCAGGCCGCAGCAGGAACGGGGGGGGCTCTTCTGGAAACGCTGGTAACTACAGGCTGTCGCGATCTCCGCCGCCCGCGGCCTCGGCATCCCACTCCTGGGAGAGCTCCTCGTCATCGGCTTCTTCCTCCGGGAGCTCCCCCTCCTCTGGCTGAGGCGGCTCGCAGGTCAGGCCCGGCTCGCGAGGGGCGCTGTCGTTCTCCACTGCCACGAGGAGCGGACTCTCCGCGTCGACGTCCGCCGCTGGCACCGCCTCCGCCTCCTCCTCCTGGTCGGGGGCGTCCTCCGGCGGGTCCCCCGCGCTCCTCTTCAGCGGCTCCTTCTCCTCCTCGGCGGGCTCGTCGTCGTCCGGCTTCCTCGGCTCGTCGCCGCCGCCCTTGGCGTGGTGCGGCTTGTGGGCGTCGCTCTCTGCGGCCTCGCGCTCCGGCCGGGGCCCGTCTCCACCGCCCTTCTCCGGGGCGAGCACGCATTCGGAGGCCTGGACCGTGGGGTTGTTCTCGATCTCCCACAGCCCCTCGAGGAAGCCACGCCTCTTGTTGGGCTTGCCGAACTTCTCCTTGGACTCCTCGTACGGGAACAGGCGTTTGGGGCTCAGGAACGCCGTCTCGTGGGTTCCGAAGAAAAACACCTGGTAACGGTTGGGCTGGGTCATGTGCTCTATCCGCGCCGGCCAGTGGGCATAGCCCTTTAACTTGGCAAACACCAGGTCGCCGCTCTTGTACTGGGGAAGGCCGTAATCCGACATGGTTGGCGCTGCGGACCCTGCCTGGGCCACGCCGGAAGGAGACGCCGGAAAGAGACTCGGGAGTCTGCGCACGCGCGGCAGGGGCGGCCGCTGGGCGGGAGTTGTCGCGAGACCTGCTAGAGGGGCCGATGCCGCCTATTGGGCGGGCAACGCTCGGGGCTCCGAGAAGATTCGTCTGTGAAGAGTGTGCTGTCTCCAGAACACCCGAAACCCGTTGGATCCACTCTCGGACGACATGATGTCTAGAATGCTGAAGGAAATAGGTGGGATACACGGGTGGCGGTTGTGCGTTCTGTGGCCTTGTGCGGCTAATAAGTCTCTACGGCACCTGGACCAGACGGTTGCATAGTTTAAATAAACGGTGCCGGAGCCGCCTAGAAAGGGGGCGATATGACAAGAAAACACAATGACACAGTTAGTGCATATTTCCATGAAACTGGTAACAGCCTAGTGCAAGCATGCAGTGTCCCGGTGGGCCCCAGTCTGCTCGCTACGGGAAACTACACCTGCATTAGAGCAGCTGTGTCAGTGGTTTCAACCCTTTTCTGATTTCCTCCGGGGCTAGCACTGGAGCCTGCAGTGAGGCTGGTAAAGGGATGGAGTCAGCAGCCTGGATGTCTAGAATCACATTACTTGGTAACAAAAATGTCAAACATTATGTCTTTAGGGTCATAAAAACTATGTAGGAACACCACTACCACGGCAAATAGACATCTAAATATTTCCTACTTTCTATGGAAATGTTCCTTGGATGCCAGACATGAACTTTACACCCTGTTGGTGATTCTTATGTATTGTGAAAAATGAGGCTGTCTGGTTGTAACACTGAGATTATGATACATTTTCAGTATCTTTCTAGAAGAGATGAAAATTGGGTTTATTATGCATAAGAATTAGGTAGAGATCTGTTCGTATCGAACATGCTCTTGGTAACTAGAACTTCCTGTGGGCTACAGACTAAAAATGTATAATCTCCACTGAGAAACTATTTTAAAAAGAATTTTCTTCAGATATGTCTCTTCTAAACATATGAAAGTGTCAGTGCAACTGCAGTTGTTACACAACTTTCTGCATCGTTTTTGAATCCTGCTTGCTAGCTGTGAGCAAGCACTCTGAAACCTAGTCAAATTTATCATACCAGTACTTTGGCTATTATAACAAAGCCCTTTCAATACTGATCATGTATTTAACTAGACTGATGTTCTTCCCAGTGTAACCAACAGACTAGACAGGAATTAGAGCCCTTAACTCATTTCAGTACAACTCAAATTTGTTTCCCATTTGCTGGGTTGGAACAGCCATTTCACTTTTTTTTTTTTTTTTTTTTGAGACAGAGTCTCTCTGTGTCGCCAGGTGCCAGACTGGAGTGCAGTGGCGCGATCTCGACTCACTGCAACCTCCCGCCTCCCGGGTTCAAGCAATTCTCCTGCCTCAGCGTCCCGAGTAGCTGGGACTACAGGCTTGCACCACCATGCCCAGATAATTTTTCTATTTTTTAGTAGAGACGGGGTTTCAACATGGTCTCCATTTCTTGGCCTCGTGATCCGCCCACCTTGGCCTCCCAAAGTGCTGGGATTACAGGTGTGAGCCACCGCGCCCAGCCGGAACAGCCGTTTTAACTCTGCATGGTTGAGACATGCTCTAGGCAAAACGAGATATCCTCTCCCTGTCTAGGTGAAATGAAAATGAAGCCCTGTGATAATTCTAAAATTCTAAACAAATTCTTTCAGCTCTTCTGTCAAACCATTTTCTTAGAATACCTATCTGCCCTGCTAATGTCTACTACAGCTTTATTAAATAAGTAGCATGAACAGTGCATCAACACTTCATTTACAAATCAACATTCTGCTACAAAGATGATTCTGACAAGTTCCTTCCTTTCCATTTCACAGGGAAAGTGCTAGAAAACTAGAAATGTTTAGTGACTGTAGAAGAGTATAGGAAATAATGAGCCACTATGGAGCCCCATAATAGGAAGAAATTTGGAATTACTGTAAGCAGAGATACTGCTGTATGTGGCCATTTCTTTTTTCAGCTAAGTATGAGGTTCCAATTCACATATCATGTATGAAGTTTGCTAAAGTAGGAAAAAGTCTAGCTCGATAGCATGTCCGTAAGAGGTTTAGTTGTACCATCAGCTCAATCTGAAGGCAGGACCAGTTCGAAAAACCAGCTGCTGAAGGTGGCAAAGGTGCAACATTAGAGCAAGCCAACATCAACAGTTGGATGGTTGAACTACAGCAGGTGAAAAAGTATGAGGGTATGAAGGCAGAACTGGGCATCTAAGGGTTAGAGCAATAACCAACACCTATGGAAAACTGAGATACAAAGTATAGCAGCAAGCAAAAGCAAAAAGATGTAGTAAAGAAAGATTTAGATCTGCAAAGAGCAGTACAGATTCTGTTAAGCAAAGAAGTCTTGTCCCCCAAGTAGGTCTTGTGTTTCCACCCTTGCCCACTAATAAAGTGTGATGCTGAAAGGCTAGCACAAAAGATATTTACCTTTGAGGAGTGTAAAATCTCATTTAAGAAATAAAGCACAGGAGAGCTCATTACAGAACAATACAAGCTAGCCTTCAAATGCTAAATTGTGTGTTCTTTATGTAAATACTGAAAGAATTCCAGGAGAAATCAATGGGAGTGTGGTTATTAGGGCAGGTCTATGGAAGGGATAGTAGGTGATAGAATAAAAAGAATTCTGGCATCTCTCACTTGTTTGCTAGCTTTGTAAGGCCAGGAGTTGATATAATCTTTGTGAACCTCTGCTTCATGATTTCAAAATATTTAAAGTAATACTCAGAATTTCTTTCAGGATTTTACAAATATTAATGGGATTATGGACGTGAAAGTCCAGACGATGGCTATGAAGGTCGATGATGTGCCAGTAAGTGTGAAGTTGAATTTTATTGTGGATTTGGCTATTATTATCATTAGGCTAAATGAGGAAAAAGACCTGTAAAAAGGAGTAGAGAGTTGTTAATAAGGGCACTAAAGAAATGTTTCCACCAGCTAAATTACATATTATATACAGAATTATATATCCAGCACATCTTCTGTATGAAACTGCCATAAAAGTTTTTGTTACTTGGAAATATGATCTCGTAAAACAGTATTCTGTAATTTATCACCCAATGGTACTTATTGTAGAAAAGGGAAAATGGGAGGAAGTTTGAACAAAAGAAGCACACATTTAAATAGAGTTTCACGGAGACCACTTTTACAGATACCTCATTTCTTCTATACTTAGATTCTCAAGGATACAATTAAGTGGAGTGATCTCGGCTTCTTTTACCTTTAAAATCAACTTACTTTTAAAGCTATTGTTTCTCTTGCTCAAAGTGAGGAGAGTAGAGAGGATTCATTCATGATAACTTGCTTTGGTTTAGATTTGGCTAGTATATAAACAAAGTACTCATGAGCAACTGCAATGATTAATCTTAGTAACTAGAACTCTGTGAGTATAACTGTTTCTAACAGGTCAGGATGTTTTAAAAATCATGTGTGCTGAGAATACCTGTTTGTCAAGAGGATCTAATTTCAACAGCAGCATACTTATCAAAACAACACCTTAGAGTCCAAAATGTATAACACTTCTCATTTCTTTTTTCTGGAAAACTAATGATAGGTTTTAAAAGCTGCTTTGCAACAATTATGAAACATGGGCAATAAAACAACATAATTATATGAGAGAGAATAGATATCTAATTGATGTTTTCTTGTTTAGTTACTTTTAAATTCAATTAGTTTGGTGTAAACTATGATTTAAGAGAAATATAATTGTTTTCTGTGTGCTTTTATCTTCATTAAAAATATTAACTGCCTCTGGGTTTATGTAATAGAAGTATTTGTATATGGTTGGTATTTGAGATCAAGGCTTTTCTTTTTAAAATGTTCTAGCAGACATAATTGTACAGAAAGTAAGTCCTCCCCTCCTACGTGAGTAGAAAATCCCCCACCGTTCTTCTTTAAAAAGTCACAGGAGGCCCGGTTCCGGTGGCTTACGCCTGTAATCCCAGCACTTTGGGAGGTCGAGGCAGGGAGATCACAAGGTTAAGAGATCGAGACCATCCTGGCCAATATGGTGAAACCCCGTCTCTACTAAAAATACACAAATTAGCTGGGTGTGGTGTTGTGCGCCTGTAGTCCCAGCTACTTGGGAGGCTGAGGCAGGAGAATCACTGGAACCCGGGAGGCAGAGGTTGCAGTGAGTCAAGATTGCGCCACTGTGCCCCAGCCTGGAGTCAGAGTGAGATTCCAAAAAAAAAAAAAAATCACAGGAGGTCTGGTACATCTATATCTTGTCACCTCTGTATTTCATCCATGTCCACTTAGCCTTACCTCTAAAGCCTCAGGAATTTCTGCAATCCACACAACTGCTCAGAGTGGGAATAAATTCAGCATCAGTGAGGATGTTCCAGGAGCCAAAGAGTAATTTAAGGGATATTCCCAAGGAGCTATATCATTATCATTTTTTAAAATATTTTTTATTTTTATTTTTAATTTTTGTGGGTACATACTATAATCATCAATTTGAAGTGAGTAAAATCTGTACCTGCCTTTGATAATGGACTTTGAGGAGGGAGACATGAGAGTACAGATTTTCTGGGTGGTATATGAGTGTAATTAGGCCTCCCTTGGCCGACCATGAAGGTGATAGGTAAGTGTGCAGGAGGGGGGCCATTGGAGAGATTGAATTGTTTGCAAAACTTGTGTTTTATTGGCCATGGAAGGAAAATTGACACTCCAAGATTAATAAAGTGGCTGGTAATGAATAATTCTATTTCATTATTCTCATTTGAGGGCTTAAAGATTTTGAAACTTATTCTTTGGGAAAAAATTTAAATAAAGTATGTTTAAATAATATGAATATTTTGCTGATTTTGCATGATGATATTTATTCAAGCCCTCCTACATGAAAATGTATGAGTTATTTTTATAACTAGCAAAGTTTAAACAAATAATAGTTATCAATGCTAGTGAGTATTTAATAATTGGGAATTAGATACAGATCACATCTATTTACATAATAATTACCTGATGAGATGGCCATACTTTGTAAGATTTTTAAAGTAAAATTTAGTGACTTAGAAAATGCTTACAATTCGAATGAAGAGACTGTACAAAATATATAGCATAGGCAATTTATGAGCTTGTATCAAACTACGCTTCTTAAATTTAACCTGTAGCTAATTCTAGGACCCATTGGAGAGAAAGGCTATTTGAAATAAACAGGACAGTGGGCGTTAAATGTGATGCTTGCAACTATCGGGTGCTCAGTTGCTATTAGCTTTTAAAATAGCCAGTACCAGGCTGGTCGCGGTGGCTCATGACTGTAATCCCAGCACTTTAGGAGGTCGAGGCAGGGAGATCACGAGGTCAAGAGATTGAGACCATCCTGGCCAACATGGTGAAACCCTGTCTCTACTAAAAAAAAAAAAAAAAAAATTAGCTAGGCGTGGTGTTGACCGCCTGCAGTCCCAGCTGCTTGAGGCAGAGGCAGGAGCAGTGCTTGAACCCGGGAGGTGGAGGTTGCAGTGAGCCGAGCTTGCGCCACTGCACTCCAGCCTGGTGTCTGGAGACAGAGCAAGACTCTGTCTCAAAAAAAAAAAAAAAAAAAAAAAAAAACAGTACTTGCTCTATTTTGTTAAAGTACTTTATTTTTTTTCATTATGTGATACTTATTTTTGTTGTTACTATTTTTGCTGGTGGTGTTTTCTATAAATTGTTTCTGGTTCAGAATTTAGTTTGTTCCTCTAATTTTCTTATAAGCATATAATTTTTTCTTACTTTTTGGAGGGGCTGTGTTGTTGTTGCATTAAAAGCACAGTTTTGAAAGACCCAAGATCAACAAAGTCATGTTTACAAGCAAATATGAAACTCAGTTTTGCAATTTCAATTTTTTATTGCTTGCCATTTCATTGTCATGTAAATGCTTAAAATGATCAAAGCTTTTAGAAAACCATGCTCAAGTATTTGAGGATATAACCTCAAAAATCAATTGTCTCAGTTGTCTCTTTCTTTTCCAATAGTTTTCTAGCTTTCAAAATAATTACCAAAGTATTAAACTTCAGAAATAAGTAATTTATACCACTTTTATTTAAAGAAATTATTAACTGTGCATGATAATGAAAAGGTGGGAATGTTTAATTAAAGTGTCTAAAATTCTAATTTTGAATTAATGAAAATGATATTTTGGAGATAGTAGTTTTTATTAATAATTTTTTTCTATTTTATTGTTGGAAATGCTTTTAAATTTTAAAGTACCTTTGGCTTAAGGATATAGGCATTAAGTTGGTAATTATCTTTCTGCCTTTACCAAAAGTTTATTGAAGATAAATGGCTTTCTCTTGTCAAACATTATGAGAGAAAGGCTGTTTGTAGCCTTCACAATAGTTTAAGATTGTTCTACACTTGGGAACATGTATATTATTAGTTGAAATAAATAGGAAGTTTAGTACTTTTATATAAATTCAAAAACTCTTATGTAACAGACTAGAGACCAAGTAAAAGAAAATCAGAGAAGTAGAAATTTAAAATAACTGTGCTAAATCATTTAGCATTGAGCTTAGTGAAATCTCACAAACAATGCCATTCTTTTTTAGAGTTCGTTCATTTTTCAAATGAGCTGATGCTGAACACACACTTTTAAGTGCCTTGATGAAATTTTCTATATAACACAAACAGTGACTTTTTGAAATATTGTAACCACTTCTCTCTTTGGTCACTCTTCATGGTTAAAAAATTTCTTTCTTAGAAAAAATATAGTATGTTTGATACTTGTAAAACTGAAATACTGGAATAAAACATTTTGGATATACTCTTATAATCTTTGTTCTTCAAAAATCAGACATAACTCATGCTTTCTTCCTGTTTCTCAAAGTCTGACCTTGATGAGTAAAATTACAATGGAGCTAATAATCTTTGACTAACACTTATTAAGCATGTATTATATGCTGCAAACTTATATGAGCCTTTTACATCTACTTTCCCAATGAATTCTTGAAACCCTCTGCAGTATTGCCTTTGCTCCTCTTTTTTTTCCCCCTACCCGCTTATTCATCATAAGCATAATCATTGAGGAAATGCAGCCAACTAGCAAAGTTGGTTGAGGGAAGAATGAAGAGAGAAGAGTCAAGCAGATAGAAAAAAAGGTAGAACTGTCAAGAACAGTAAATTACTATAAGGATCACAAAAGAGAGGAGAAAACTGTCAATCCCTAGAGCAGCTTTAATTCTCAAAGTTTTTTCAGTTACGATTTGAGTTCAGTGTACATACATCTTTATATTAAAAACTTTTTGTCTTAAGATGTTTGAATGAGCCTCTGTGTCTTAGAATAAAAAATACCAAGTAGAACAATAATGAAACTGATGATCTATGATAGGCATAGGCTTTATAAAAGCAAAATGATGTTAACCATACATCAGACATCGTTGATATAGACATGAATCTCTCCAATGTAAACATTATAGAGAAAAAGTCAAATTCATTTTAAAATGATTAGCATTTCTTTTTCTACTAGGCTATTTATAGCTGTAATCTCTAACCTTGTAAGATAATTTTTTTAAGTTCATAAAGTGACATGTATTCTGAGATATTTTACCAGCCACCATCTGGTTTCATGATAGCTGACCACACTTTTTTCCCTTTTAGTAACAAAAAAATCGATAAAAGTTTTTATTGAACAGATAAATTTAAAAGTGCTTAAATATTAAATTGAACAATTTGATATTAATGAAGAATGCTTTGGTCAATTATAATTTTGAAATAGTAAATTTAGTTATTTTATCTATACTAATTTTAGTTGCCTCCCACATTTACAATAAAACTGAAAAAAACTGAAAGGATAAAAGCATATAGCTTTTTAATATTGTGGAAGACTAATTTGGCTTTGTTTGGTTTCATTTCTTCGTCAATTTGCCTTGTAGGACTGCTATAAATTGACAAAACATTTTTGGCTGTGTGCATACAAAACAGCAAACGTTGAATGAAATATCTAGAATATAATACATTCTTTAGAACACCACTTAAGGTTACACATTAATATGTGAGTGCTTATGTGCCTGATAAAACTTAAGTACTATGGGAAAGACACATGAGTATAGAATATTTTAACCAATGGTCATACTAAGTGGTCTGTGTTATGTCAATTCTTTATTTTTTTAAACATTAGTGGTGATTTGCTACATGATCTATTTTGTAATTCATTCATATTATTTTCAAATTTATATATCAATAAAAATCAAAAAGCTAATTATTTTGTTAGCTATTTCTGTATGCCTGCTGATTTTTAATCTGCTTTATCTATTTAAGATATAAATGTTAAAATTTTAGCAAAATCCATAATATATGTGGACTTTTCAATTTCTTTTAAATCAGGTTTGTTTCTGTTTTATGTATTACAAGGCTATATTGCTAAGTAAATACATAGTTTTTATTATTGTATTCTACTTCCTTTAGATTCTTCATTTTTTTAGAATGAAATAATTGTCTCAGCAAATGTTTTTACCTTAAATTCTGCTTTGTCTGGTATTAGTATGCTCTAGCAGCTTTTTTGATTAGTAGTTGAGCATTATGGATCCTTAATTTTAACTTTCTAATCTCATTTTTTAAAATTACATTTGTGAAACCAATACATAGAAAGATTACTTTCAGTCTAATCTCTTACCAGGATAATTTAATCTCTTGTGATAAATTCAGTGTCTACCGTCTAATTTTTTGTTTTTGGTTCACCATACCCTTGTGGGATATTTTTCTCCCTGCTTTCCTATTTTCTTGTTTATTGATCAAATTCCTTTCATCATCATTACCATTGTTGCATTGTTATTATTTATGCTTTTCCTTTACTAGTTTGAAGGGTATAACTTTCTTCCTTTAGCAATTCTATTCTTTAACATACATAACTATACATTTTTCTAGCTAACTCTAAAAACTTTAGCTTTTTAAAAATAATCCCAACACCACAAATTTGTCGAAAATTTTATTTTTTCTCTTTTGTATTACATAAGTTATTTTTTATAATTAGTTTATTAAATTTATTCACAATTTTACCCTTAATTTATTATTATTTCTTACATATCCTTCCTTTACTTTTGGAGGAGGAAAGTTATCACTTAGAAACTGTTTTAGTGAAATTATGGACAGCCTGGCATGAGGGCTCATGCTTGTAATTCTAGCACTTTGGGAGGGTGAGGCAGGCGGATCACCTGAGGTCAGGGCTTTGAGACCAGCCTGGCCAACATGGTGAAATCCTGTCTGTACTAAAAATACAAAAATTAGCCAGGCATGGTGGCATGTGCCTGTAATCAGGAGGCTGAGGCAGGAGAATGGCTTGAACCCAGGAGGCAGAGTTTGCTGTGAACTGAGATTGCACCACTGCACTTCAGCCTGGGCGACAAAGTGGGACTCTGTCTCAAAAAGAGGAAAGAAAAGAAAAAATAAATTATCAAGTAGTAGAGGAATTCTCTTAGCCCTATATAGCTAAAAATGTATTTATTGTAAATTCACTCTTAAATAATATATTAGCTGAATATATGATTTATATTCAAAATGTATTGTTTCAAGCATGTGAACGAGTTATTCTACTGTCTTCTGTCATCCGCTGTTGCTGCTGAGAAGTCTATCATCAGTGCAACAATTATTCCTTTTCTGTTTATTCTTTGTGTGTGACTTAAAGGTTGTCTCGTTTATTATGTCATAACAGTACTTTTCACTTTGAGTTTCTGTTTTTTATATCTACCTTTTATTATTTCATTTATATATTTTTTAGTTCATAATTTCTTGTTTCTTTTATGGATTTATTCATTTTTTATCCTTTCAGATTTTCTAAACATACTTATTTAAAAATTACTATTGATATTTTTCTCTCCTTTTAATTTAATCTGTCATCTCATTTCCTGCTGCCAGGTGGTAGCTTGGGTCAAGGTTCCCTAGCTGCAAGATTGTCTGCTTCTTTGTGCCCCTATAAAAGGTAACATTGTAAATGTTGTGCCACCCAAAATTAGTATATCAGGGCATTTTTCATCCTCCTCTTCAGTGTCGGAAAGTTCCACACTGGCCCAGCATGAGACCAGCAGTGAGGCTAACTCTAGTTCTCCTCCTCATGTGAGGACCTTCTTTCTATTCTGCAGAATCCAGAATATTTTGTCATCTCTGCTTAATTCCAAGCTCAAATACCAGCATACCCACAGTATTAGTTTCGCTTAACATTTTGTATTTCATTCCATTCTAGCTTATCAATACATTACTACTTCTAAGTCATTTAATTGTATCTTTTATATTTTATCAGCAATATGCTATGTGTTAGATCAGAAAGAGAATGTTGCAAAGCATGAATTTATAACATCTTAATTAGGCATGAGGTAGTTATCAGATGTCATGCATACCCCTTTCGTTGTCAGTTTGCAAGTTGAAGACAAAGATTCTTTGCATAAAATAATTAGGGAAAACAAAACAGATTCTAGGAAACACAAATCACGCACATATTTACACAAAAATAATCAGGGAGACTTTAGATGTGGCAGCAATTGAGATTTTTCTTAAGTAATGTGTAAGATTTGAATAGACAATGAATTTATGCATTTTATCAATCAATACTCTGCTAACTTCTTGACAGATTTACTTTATTGTGTGCTTTGAAGATGTGGTGTATGTACCTATCATCAGTGGTTTTTGAGGGCTACAGTAACAGTATGTCAGTCATCTGGGTAGCTGGTATTATAACAAAATATTATTATGGTTTATAACAAAATACTATCTGGGAGTCTTAGAAACAACAAAAATTTATTCCTCACAGTTCTGAAGGCTGGGAAGTCCAAGATTGAGGCACTAGCAGATTTTGGTGTCTGGTGAGAGCTCACTCCCTGATTCATAGATTTCTGTCTTCCCACTGTGTCTGCACATTTTCACATGACAAAGGAGCCCACTGGGGACCTTTTTATAAGGGCAATAATCCCATTTACCTCCCAAAAGCCCTACCTCCAAATAACATCTCCCCAACAGCCCTATCTCCAAATGTCATCATATTGGAGATTAGATTTCAACATATGGATTTAAGAGGACATAAACATTCAGTCTACAGTATGCTAAATTATAGTGCTCTCAGTGCATAATTAAGTGGTAATTTGAGAGAAAGTAATTTAATGAGACTGCTCCTTCCTAGCAATCTTAAAGTTTGTCCAAGGAGTCACTCAAATTTGAAGCTCATGCAAAAGGTAAAAAAGTATGTATTAGTCTGTGTCCTCTAAGAAATATTAAGACTATACGTTGTATATATTGAATTTAAAGGAATATTTTTTGAGGAAAGTATTCATAACAACTAATTGGATCAGTATTTACTCATTACCCACAGATCTCCAGTATTGAAGCTAAGTGTATTTTACCTTCCCTCTGTGCCTGCGTTTGCAGCTTTAAGCTAATTCATGAACTTTTCATAGCTTTGGAAAAGTCTAAAAATACTTGCACTGCATAATACTCTAACATATCTCTGATTCCTGCTCTTCAGGACACTTCCTAGGGGTTCCTCATACATACCGAGAGCCAACAAGTGAATAGTGACAAAAGGCAAGACATTCACAACTAGGCCCAGAGTTTATTTAATGCCTCTGTTTAAGTTTCTGTGACTCACACTGCACCTTAGTCCATCCAGCCATTTTACAGAATTAACAGTGGAGATAATTGGCTCTGTGTCTTGTTAGTTCTAATGTTTAGCTTGACTCAGACTAATAAAATTCCAAACTGAAGAAAAACATAGCTCTTCTACTGCGTGGACAAGAGCAACTTGTAGGCTTCTGCCACAGGCTTTGGCAGGGTCTCCAAATGGATGATTGAATAGCTTCAAAGAAGGTGATGGAAATCAGGAGACAGGAAGATTAACCCACAGACTTGTCTGTTTTAAGTCAGCTTGACTTCTATTTATTGCAACCCTGACATTGGAATAAACCTGTTAAATATGTTTTGAAAATGCAACTAACTGTAAAACATGATACCTCTCCTTAAAGCTCTTTTAATTGAATGCACCTGGTGCTTCTCTCAATCAATTTATGTTAATGCCACACACGGGCAAACAGGACCTAATTACAAATTAAGCAATAAACCTGTTTGTTAGAGCAAATGTTCTCTGAGTTAAGTCCATTAATTGTGTGTGTGTGTGTGTGTGTGTGTGTGTGTGTGTGTGCGCGTGCGTGCATGTGAGAGTATACAAATGTAAATGTAAATATGTATACACTATATTTCTTAACCTTTGTTATAACTGGCAACTTATTTTATTCAACCCTAGTTTTACAGAGATACCTTCTGTGCAGTGACTCAATTTTCCTAAATAATCAGAGGAATTCTGTAATTACGTAAAGTTCTGGGTCATTCTAATATTAGGATGCTTTAAAGTGCATGAAAAATAACTCTGTTTTTTGAGTGGTCGTTGAGTCCTCTCATTCCAGATGTGGCTGCTCTAGATGTGAAATATGGCTCAGAGTTCTGACTCTGCCCACCTCACCCCACCCACTAAGCCTTTCTCTGGGTAGCCATGTAGAAGCCTGAGGTCAGAAAGCAAGCTGATGGCCAACTTTATGTCCCTGTACCTGACACTATCATTGTGGAAACTAAAGCACCTGAAAAGCTGGCTTTTCACTGCTCACTATCCACTATTAATGTGATAGCACTAAAAAGAGAGACCTGAGAATGTTTATGATTTACTTCAATTTATGGAACTTTGCTCCTGGTACCTAAACTCTATGGTAGAATGTAGGTAGTTTTTGTTGAGTTCAGTTACATATTAATTTATTGAGCACCTACAGGCACAGGAACTACAGTGATTAATTAAACAAAATCCCTGTCTTCAATGTACTTACATCTAAAAACATTCTTATCCTTTCTTTTGATTCTCACTGCCATGGGCACTGCCATTGTCTCAGGTCACTCCTAGACTCAACCATCAGTAGACAACAGTTCCAAAGTGGATGCCAAATTTCAATTAATCATGTGTGTGTGTGTTGCAGTGGTGTGGGGTGGAGGCAAGGTGTGGAAGTGTGAGAGGGAAAGAGACTGAAGGTGAGGAGAATCTTAGACCTCATTGATTGCATCATCATTATTAGGCTGTACAGGGGGCAGCATTATTCTCTCCTTTTCATTCACACTGGTCCTAACTCCCATCTGCTTCCCTCTTATTCATATACATTACAATGTCTATGATACGGGTTCCTTGTAAAATGTGCATTATTGTCTTGCCTGTCTTCATGCTTTCCTTTACTTAAAGGTAATGTACTATCAATCTCATTTTATCTCGTTTTCACAAAATACTGCATCTTCATGATATATCTGAGTATTTATATAGGTATAGTGTGTTTCCAGATGATACATGTATCACTACATACACAATGTTTTACTTAATTCCTCTGGTGACAAACACTTAGATTGCCTCCAGTTCCCACTAACACACACATGCAGGCACACATACACACATGTTCTAATGAAAATTCTTCCTGTTTACCTGCTATGTGAGCACTTCTTTGGGATACAAAAACTACTTGAGGTACTATGAGTAGAGAGTGATTTAATGCAGAAATTAGGTGTTTAAAAATCATCGAAAGGGCTAGAGGAATGACAACAATCTAGTGAATGTCTCCACTAAATTTCAGGGAATCTAGGAGCCTGAGGAGCTGCAGCTCTTTCCAGACTTGTTATGGGAGATTTTCAGTGAGACATTCAAAGTTCACTGTGAAGTCTCAACCCAAACCCAAGAACCTACTAGCCCTTATAATAATACAGGTCTCAACAGCCTGCCAGATCATGGGCAAATGTCTCGCTATTGATTCTAATCCAGAGTTTGGCTGGCAAAGACTTCCTAAAGCAGGCCCAAGTTTCCAGCCCTTACAAGACAGAGGAAGAGCATGCAGGGAAGAGCATATCTTTGTTATATTTTTTGGGTTGATAACCCCTAACTTCTTTTGGACCTTCTATTGGATTTTTTTCCTGTATTTTTTTTTAATTTACGAGAGTTCTTTTTGATTCTCTGAATCCTCTGTATAATGTTTGATTCTTTTTTTTCACGGATGTAATATATGTTTTTTCTTCTCTAAAGATATTAAAAACAGTTATTTTGAAATTTTCTTCTTTCAGCCTTGTGTTGACTTCAAGTATATTTCTTTTTCTGTTTATTTTGCTCTCTGTCTTTCAAGTTGGAATCTGTCTTTCCCTTCCCTGTCTGGTGGTGATAACTGTCCATCCTTGTTTTAGAATGAGACACTAAAATGATGCTTGGAAAGTCTTTGAGGGGGAGTGAGCCTTGTCCAGTGGCCGTTCTCACTGTAGGACAACCTTCTGAGGACTAGAACATTTCATTGGGGGATTTAAAAATGATAGTATCTGTGGGTTTCTGCTCTTGGACTGGTCAGTTTTCCAGAAAAGATATTGCCTATCTGAAGGGAAATTGTGAAATGATGAGGCCCCGAAAATGGGTTTATTGAGATGTGTAAATGGAGACACTGAGCATAAGAAAGGAGATGGAAATGAGTTTGTAGATGCCCATTTAGTCCACCTCTTTCAGAAGGATGACTCATATTATCACTCCTGCCTTTGCTTGTGTCTGATGGCTCTAACTCCAGAGCCCACCTAGGTCAACGTGGCCCATGGCAAATGTCCAGGCATCTGCTGGAGTAGAGGAAGGTTGGTCACTAGACTCATAATTCTAGACAGATCATCTGGAGGTCTAAAAAGGCTTTTTTATTTCAGCTTTTCATCTTTCTTCCTGGTTACTGCCCCCTCTGACTCCCACCTTCAGCTGTAGGAGCTGCATCTAATCTGAGCATGCCTGGGATTCTGCTGCAATACCAGCTTTCTTCTGGGCCTCCTTTCCTCCTCTGTGTCCCTTCTGCAGGCTTAGCTGCCTTCTCTGTTCCATAAACCAGCTAGTACATGTCTATTTCCCATGCTTCTAATTTCTGGTTACTTTCCTAATGTCTCCTCTTTGATTCTCTTTTTCCTTATGTATTTCTGCTTTTATCTTTTTAAGTGTCATTTTTATGTACTTTAAGGAGAGAACAGAGATTAAGTTCGACTTTTGCCATGATGGGAAGTAATTAGTAAATATGCTAAATGAGAACCCCTGGATGAGCATACTCTTATATTTAAAACAATAAACTTGACATAAAAATGTATAAATACCTAACTTTGTCTAGGTATCTATTCATCTATCCATATTCTTAAAAAAAAAAAAAATTTAGAGACAGAGTCTTACTCTGTCACCCTGGCTGGAGTGCTATGGCACAGTCGTAGGTTATTGCAGCCTCAACCTCCTGACTCCAGTGATCCTCCTGTCTTAGCCTCCCAAGTAGCTGAGACTACAAGCACATGACACCATGTCCTGCTTTTTTTTTTTTTTTTTTTTTTTTTTTTTTTTTTTTTTTTTTTTTTTACCTTTTGTAGAGACCTGGTCTCATTATATTGTCCAGGTTGATCTGGAACTCCTGATCTCAAGTGATCCTCTCTCCTCAGCTTCCCAGACTGCTAGGATTACAGGCAGGAACCACTGTGCCTGGTCTATATTTTATTTTTATGTGTTCAATCATTATGATTTTTGATGATTATTATCCTTTAGTATACCAGAATGTTAATGCTATTTTCATCCTCTGTGAGTCAACTATATTGAAATTTGCTCTAACATGTGAGAATAGTCATCTTCGAGTGTGTACATTGTTTATGAAGAAATAAGCAGTGGAGTGAATTTCTCATTTATTCACATCATGTTATTTACATATATTAAAAATGGCCATGAACTGGACAGAAGCCTATTTTTGATTGAAAATAGTCTGTCAACCAGAAATGTGCTAAAATCTCACAAATATTGTGGGTTAATTTCCAGTTTATATTTAAAGGATTCTTATTTCATCCAAATATTGTTCACACTTCCAAATGTGAATTTCCATACTTTCTTTATGAATTTGCCACTGAATGTGTTATTTTGATTAGTGTTGTCAGGAAGTACCTAAATATTTTTCTTTCTTTATTAGTAGTTAACATTCTTCAAGAAATTCTTTATTAGTCACAGACCCATATGGCATGTGCAGGAAAAGATACTGAAATAAAGACTCTAGATCTTGCTGTGTTTCCTATTCTTAAATATATAGGCCTCCATGTTTCTTTTCTGTATGAGGAGTAGGGCTAGATCACTGATTCCTAATAGGGATTGGTATAGTAAAATTATCATTAAAAAATACAGTCATGACTGTCTACAGTGGTTTGGGGGATGGAACTGGAATCACATGTACCTGGTTTCAAATCCCAGCTACTTCACTTATTCGTTTTGTGATCTATTATTTAATTTTTATGACAGTCACATATTATATAAACATTTGGGATAATAATAGTAATTTCTCACTCATATGCCTTTATTGAGTACAGTCATCTCTGGGTATCTCCAGGGGATTGGTTCCAGGACCCCTGTGGGTATCAAAATCTGCAAATGCTCAAGTCCCTTTTATAAAATGGTGTAGTACATTGGTGAAAATTAAATATAGTAAAGTTTGTAAGACAATTCATGTCTCAAATGTAACAAGCATCCAGTAAACATTAGCAAGAGGTAAAACAAGATTACTATGGCACCAAAACACTGCTTAAGACTGCAGAGAGAAAACCAGTCATATAATTTATTCTTATAGTCAACATTTATTGAGCACTTACTAAGGCCAGATGTTGTTCTAGGCACTAATGATACAAAATGCCTGCATCCCCAGCGCTTACTTACATTCTAGTAGAAAATAAAATAAAAAATTATATAATATGGCATAATATAATATAACACAGTGAAAAGGCCTCAAAGAAAAATAAGGTAAAAGAATTGCACGTGATTTGGTATAGTGTATTTTCTTGTATATAGTGCAGCAGAGAAGCCCTGTCTGAGGAGGAGACGTTTGAGTGGAGACTGGAGTAAGCTATGTAGATATCTTGGGGAAGAGCTTTCCAGCTAGTGGGACCAGAAAATGCAAAGATGCTGGGTGTGAGCAAGTTTGTATGCTCAAAGAATAGCAAGCTGGCCATGTGGCTAAAGACAGGAAGGACATAATCATAAAAAACAGAGATAGAGATATAGACAGAACAGGCAATGTAAGTCTCCGTAGAATACTGTAGGGACTTTGAATTTTACTTTTCTAAGTGTGATTAAAAATGATTGGAGTATCATGAGCAGAGAATTAACATGATTTGACTTAAGTTGCAAGCACAAATGGGTTTAAATACTCTATGGAAAAGTTAATGAACCTCTCTGGCTCGTTTTTTCAATTGTTTGAGGGAGAGTTAAAAGAGCTAATGCAGGGGAAAGGACAAACTCAGTGCTTGCTGCAAAGAACATGCTCAATAGCCTTACGATTTGAAATTCTTCCTCTTTACCTGAAGTCTGGGACAAGAATAGACACCAGACCTGTCTCAACCAGTACTTTCTTCCCACTAGTTAATCCCAGCTCCTGACATTACCCTCATTACAGCCACTCTTTTCTATGAAATCATTTTTCTTTTATAAGACTTCTATAATAATGCTTGTTTTCCCTTGACAGGATTTAGTTACCCTGGCCATTACTAACAGGGTCCATTTAGTTGCTAGTTGATGATACTTTGAGCAATGAGGGTACAGGACTTGCATGGCAGTAGAAATGATGGTAAAAGTAAGTGTATATCAGCTGGGATGCTCCACAGAGAGAGCCCTGCAGTAGGCCCTCAAAGAGCAATGTGGTTTCTGGTCCTGGGGTTGAAAACATAATAAAGTTCGATAATGGCAACCTGAAATGGACTGCTGAACAAAATATTATCTTCAGACAGCTCTACATTTCAGGCTGTAATTTCTTTCTTTCTCCACACTTGAGAAGTGTATGTCCCATGGAGCCACCCAGAGAGTAACAGACACATTCATACTAGAAGCCAAGATTTCAGAGCCAAGCTCTTCTCAGGTTCAAGGTTTGACACCCCAGTCTTTCCTGGACTAAGTGTTTCATTTAGAAAAGAACGTTTTCCATTTGATCTTTGCTTCTTATTTGGTCCTTCTTAGTTTCATCTTTTATTATAATATTTTTATTGGGCCATTGCCTTTCAGTGACTCAGTGAGTGGATATTCAGGAGTATGAATTTCTTTTCTATCTAAAAGAATGAATTGTGAAAAATCTAAGGGTAGAAGAGGACCTGTACAAAATACATACTTTCTTGTCAATGATTCAAAAAATGCCTTGGACATTATTTAACTTGAATATTATATTAAATTTTGTGTCAGGAAAAAATATCCAAATGTAAATTATACCTGAAATATAAGTCCATTGCAATTTCTAATCATCAGTTTTTTTCTGGGTCTAGCCCATATAATAATTCTTCTTACATTTTTCATGACTTGATTTAGCATCTTTGCAGCAGATGTGGTACCATGTATTAAAGTTTCCCTGTACTCTGAAACTCAACATTGAGTCCTCAGGTCTCCACATCTGGGAAAATCCGGCCAAACTGAGTCTTGATTCTTGTTTCCATCTAATTAGAGGGACAGAGATGCTTCTGCTCAGGCCTCAGAAGAGACTTACAACGTTTGCCTTGGTATCTCATAACACAACTCTTAACAAACCTAGGATAATCTGGTAGGTGTGACTATTACTGCATGATGAAAGACTAATGTTATGCACTTCTCAGATGGGAGCGCTAAGTGAAAATAAATGAGAATCTAGATGATATTTTCTTTTGAATCATATGGACGCGTTCCCCAAGCCTTTTCCTCTTTGTTATAGTTTCATACGGAATTCACTGTTAACTATCTATTGCTATAAATTCTCTTGCAGCTGTTCCAATTAAGTTATTCAGATGCAGTTTCTTGTCATTTTACCAATGTTCCAGCTGCTTCTAATTCTTTTTATGAAGTGCTTGAAAAATACATTATAAATAAATGAGAACATAGTTTCCAACAGGTAATGTCTTTCTCAACCTTTCTTGCCTCTTACTCTTAACTGAATTATAGGTCCGAACATTCTTTCTCTGTTCTGTTTTGAAGCTAACCATTCTAACTATTCTCTTGATCTAATATTTTTTCTACCTCTTCTCTGAACTTGTTCCGTTAATTACTTATTCTTCCTCTAGCTTAATTTCTCACTCTTCATTGGATTTTCCACTCAGCTTGGATGAAAAATCTCTTATATTACATTTTTTCTTATCCTTCCTTGTTAAGCTCTCATCCTCATCATTGTTACTCCATCATTTTCATATTTGTAGAAGTTACTTTACCATTTAACGTTCACTCCTCTACTTACCTCTTTATATACCTTTTCACTCTACCACCTCATATAAAATGTTCTTTAAAAATTGCCTTCTAATTTATTTGTCTTATGACCTCTAATTTATTTGTCTTCATTCTTAATGGTTCCTTATATATCCTCTAGATGTTAAAATTGGCTACTCACTCCTTTTCAAAAATTGCATCAACCATGGTTTCCCCCACTACTCTTTTCAAAGTCTGTGTGGAGACTAAAACACAGTCTCAACCTGAGTGAAGTTTCTAGGTAGTCTAATAGGGTAAACAAACCTGTGCATAAACAGAACCCACAAGTTCTTCCCATGCTACTTTTTCTGATAATGAGGCAGACTGGATTTCCAGAAACTTTGTCCTGACAAAAACCTTAAATTGATGCAAAATAATTTTGTTTAATAATCTCGTTAAATGCCCTGCTTAGCTGGCAGGAAGGAAAGAAAATCTTCAAGGGCAGAAAAAAAGGTGAATGTATGAGTCAATGGAGGTAAACAAAACTCTGGAACTAGCACCTTCCTTGAGAACTGCCAGTTCTGAATTGTAATGGCAGACAGAGGCGTAGGAGGAAAAAAACTTGGCACCCAATCCAAATGGAATGTCGGGTCAGAGAGGGCTCTCCTCCTTTTGTCTTCCCGCCACATCCACTTCTCCAGCTCTACAGAAAACTTATAACTCCATATAAAATTTCTGAAGAAAAAGCTCCTGGGCAATACTGACATTTTAAAAAGGAAGACTCAGAATATCCAGATTCAGAGGGCCCAATGAAAGAATTATATACCACAGCAACTATATTTAAAAAGGGATAGTAAAGACATTTTTTAAATTGTATACCCCAAAAAGACCCTTCACAAATGGTCCTTCTGAAAGCCACTTTAAGAAGAGGGAAAATTATCCCAAAAGAAATAATACAGAGAAAAAATGTTAGACATTTACATTGTATCTACTTGTTGGATAAATATAAACAAACATAATAAGAATACCTACTTTGGAGAGAAAATAAAAAAGATTGAACCAAATGCATATAATAGTATAGCATGTAAATCAGAAGGGGATAATTGGGGTTAAAGTATTTAGCTTTATCATACTTTATCAGAATAGTCAAATTTTTAAATTAATTTTAAACATCTGGAAGTTTCTAGATTAGAATAACAATGAAAATAGTAGAAGTAAAGTTCAAAACTGAAATACCAGTAAAAGAGACTTCTAATTCTGTTCAAGATGGGGTAGCAGCAACCAGATTTACCCTCCTACCACAAACAACAACTATATAGACAAAATCAGACAAAATATACAAACAGAAATTTCCAAAACACTGCAATTAAGGCAATGAAGTATAGTGATCACTGAGATGTACAAAGCAATGAGATGAGCTTTATAAAATCCCAGCTACTGCTTTGAGAAAGTTTTCAGATTCAACCTAGGAAGGGGAAACACAGGTGTAACTTGACAAAGCCCCTGAACTGAGGAGACAGAGCTCAGGATATGGGGAGTCAAGGCAGTCGGAAGTCACATGGCGGAGTAAGAGAGCTGCCAAGAGAGAACTCCAGGAATCTGCAGCAGATTTCCTTTGAATACTGATCAGTGCATGAGTGTGAGGAAGCAGGGAAAGAACCATCTGAAAGGAAAAGAGGGAAGAGTGCCTGACATTTAGACAGGGCCAGGGATAGTGGGTGATTAGCCAGATCAGAAAGCCTCATGTTTTATAGAGCATTGAGTAGAGTCCTCATAAGGGTTTTGCCTCAGTAGTGGGGAACAATTTGTGCTAGACGGAGCACTGCTCTGGTCCTGCCCAACTCATCTTAAAGCAAGGTTCCAAAGGATCAGTGATTTTTGAAAGTAACTTAATTACATCCCAGAGCAAAGCTCAAGAATATGTATAAACACAAAAAACTCATCATTTCATAGGATAAAAATACACAGTGCCTAGTATCCGATTAAAAACTAATGGGCATACAAAGAAATAGGAAAATACGACCATATTGTGTAGAAAAATCTCTCAATTGACACAAACACAGAACTGATACAGATGTTATTATTAGCAGACAATGACATTAGAGATTAAAGCAGTTATCAAGGCTGTATTCCATAAGAAACATGGAAGATATTTTCCTTTAAAAAAGATCCCAATCGAACTTCTAGGGATGAAAACTACAGTGTCTGATATAAGAATACATAGGATGAAAATAATGCAGATTATGTTTTGCCAAAAGAAAGATTAGCAATAGAAACCATCCAACATGGAGGAAAAATAAAATAGAGAATTAATGGGTTGTCGGACAGTTGTGAGCATCCTAATATACATGTAATTGGGGGTCTCCAGAAAGAGAGCAGTAGAAGCTGAAAAAACATTCTGAAAAACGAATGGTAAAAAAAATCCAGTTTTATAAAACTATAAACCCATAAATTTGAGAAGCTCAATAAAACCAAACATAAAGAAAGGTTTTAAAAACACACTAAGGCACGACATATTCAAATTGCTCAAGACTGTTAATAAAGACATCTTCTATGCCATAAAGTATAAGAATGAAACCCTACAGTTAGCATCATACTTAATGACAAAATACCAAATGCTTTCCTCCCTGATACAAGACTGTCTGTTCTCACCTTCCATTCAACATTAACTGAAGTATATTCGCCATTGCAGTAAGGCACGGACAAGCAATAAAAAGCATCTGGATTGGAAATGAAAAAATGGAACTATCTTTATACACAGAATACATGATCCTTTATGGAGAAAACTCAGTAAAATCAACAGTAGATAATGTGAGTTCATCAAGGTTGCAGGATGAAACAATCAACAAACCGATTGTATTTCTACATACAGTATTAGAACTGAGCAATGGAAATTGATTTTTAAAGAAAACATAAGAAATATATTTAAGATAATATAAAATATTTAGAAACGAGCTTGACAAGAGGTATGAAAGACCTATTTATTAAAAACTACAGAGCGTTTCTGAGAGAAATTAAGTAAGACTTAAATAAATGGAGAGATACATTCTGTCATTTCAAAGACTATATATTGTTAAGATGTCAGTTTCTCTTCATACTGATCTATAGATTCAAGACAATCATAATCAAATTATAGCAGCCTTTTTAATAGAAATTGATAGGTTATTATAGAATTCAAATAATAAAGGATCTAGAATAACTAAAACAATTTTTGGGGGAAAAAATGACAACCACTACCTGATTGCAAGATTCAACTTAAATCTATAGTATCAATACAATTTGGTTTTTAGGTCCACAAAGGTAAGTAAATTAACAAAACAGAACAGAGTCCAAAAACAGACCCACACATACAGAGACAATTTTTTTTATTATAATAAAAAACTCAAGAGACCACTGATTATTGATCAATGTGAAAAAGTAATGAAGTGAGGGAAAAGAGAATCTTTTCAACAAATTGTGATGGAATAACTTATGTATTTACAGAACAGAAGAAAGAAGGAAAGAAAAAAATGTTAGAGAAAGAAGAGGGAAAGGATGGTGAAAGAAAAATTATTTCAGTTCATTCCTTAAACCATATGTAAAATTTAACACAGATCATAAACCTAAATGTAAAACATAAAACTATAACATTTTTATAATGAATCATAGGAGAAAATTCTTTGTGATCTTGGTTAGGCAAAAATTTTATTTCTGTGATAGTAAAAGCACAATAAAAAGAAAAACCATTATATATTATATTTCCCCAAGTTAAAAATTTCAGCTCTTTGAAATATGCTAAGAGAGTGAAAAGGCAAATCAGACTGAGAGAAGATATTTGTAAATCATATACCCAATAAAGGACTTGTAGCCAGATTATATAAAGGGTACTTTCAACTCATAATTAAAACAAACAATAAAAAACAATCTAGTAAAAGATTGGACAAAAGATTTGAACAGACATTTTAACAAAGGATATACAGATGAAAAATAAGCAGATGAAAAGATGTTCAAATCATTAGTTATTAGGGAAAATTAAAATTGGGATGACATATCATTACATACCTGTTAGAATGGCAGAAATTTAAAAGATTGACCATACCAAGTGTTGGTAAGGATGTAGAATAACTAGAACTCTCATACACTACCAATATGGACAGGAAATATTACAACTTGGAAAAAAGTTTGGCAACATATTAACACTTTCAATATATACCTTTCATATATTCTAGCCATCTCGCACGTATATATTTCTGCAAGAGAAAATAGAGTTTATGCTTATAAAAAGACTTGTACAGAAATGTTCATAGCACCTTTATTTGTGTGGTCAGAAACTGACACCTGAAGAGTTTATCAATAGGTGAATACATAAACTGTAGTATAATTTCTTAATGGAATACTACTCAGCAGTAAAAGGTAACAAACTCTGCTATGCACAACAATATGAATAAATAACAAATGCATTATGCTGAGTGAAAGAACTCAGACCTAAAATCCCTACATATTTTATTCCTAGTTTCATTTATATGAAATTTAGATTGAGCTTAGTTCACATCTATGTATCAGCTCATGGAGAAGTACCATTTTAAATATACTAAGTTTTCCAATGCATGAAATATTAATTTCCTCCATCTTTCTAAATATTAATGATTTTTCTCAATAGTATATTGTAATTTTTAGAGTAGAATTACTATGCATCTTTCATTAGATTCCTTGTAAAATGTTACTGCTTTTAAAATTTTATTCTCTATAGTTTTTTACTGCTAAGTAATATTTTTTATTTTTATAGCACTATCAACCATTTAAGTTCACATATTCATTCTGATGGTTTATAGATAATTTAGTAAAATCTAGGTACGCCATCACAACATGCATTTTAGGTTTATTAAGAGTTTTTACCATGACAGTTGCTGAAAATTATCAAATGATTTTTCCACACTTTGGGGTATTATTTTGATTAAGATTTCAGAATCTAGATTGGGCGCGGTGGCTCACACCTTTAATCCCAGCACTTTGGGAGGCTGAGGCCAGCAGATCATGAGGTCAGGAGATAGAGATTATCCTGACTAACATGGTGAAACCCCGTCTCTACTAAAAATTTGGTTAACTCTGCTGTTACATATTTTTTCTTGCTTTTATTTTCATTGAGATTGATTTATGTTCTTTTTCTAATTTCTTGAAGTAGCCTATTAGTTCACCAGTTTTTGGCTTTCAGTTTTCTAATACAAGACTGCACATTTTCTTCTTAGCTCAGCTTCAGCTGCTTCAAAATTTGATATGTCTTTTTAAAATCATCAAATAATTTAAAATGTTTTTATTTCCTTTTAATTTCTTATTTGATCAACAGCTTAAAGTACAAAAAGTTACTTTTTTGTTATCTTTTGCTATTGATTTCTCTCTTAATTAGGGTCTTATCTCCGCAGGACTATAATTTTATCCCTCTGTTTCCACACATTACGAAAATTCTCTGATTTTTCTGTCTCTTAGTAGAGGCTCTCTATGCGAGACTTTGGATTCTAAGTCTTTTGCCCTCCATCTTCAAATGCCCTGATTCTTCACATTACATTATTCCCCTTTCTCTGAGATTTTTTTTTTTCTCCTCTCAAGTCTTGGTTGCTGCAGTAGTTCTCCAAAATCTTTAAACAGACCTTTTTTCTGAACATTTGCTTGGCTTTAATGGTTTTTCTCAATGAGAGCCTATATCTAGCTGAAATCATAACCCAAAGTGGAAGCTTTCCTATTTAATTTATATTCATAAATTGGTGTTTTGGTTTTTTTAACCAAAAGTTTATCCTCAAAATTACATATGTTTTTCCCCCCTCAAAACAGGAAACTCTCTTTTCTGATTACCTTTTTGTTGTTAGTAATGGTTGACTTTATACTATTATTCAACTAGACTGCAAATTCTTGAAGGCAAGGTCCAGCATCTCATTATACTGCCCTATAGATTGCATGTAATTGAGGAGGAAATTTTATAGTTGAAAGAAGCACTGGAAGACGGATAGGATAAAATAAACCCAAATGAAATTAGGAAAATATGACTTACTGGAAAAGAAGACTTTTTAAAAATTTTGTGGAGGAAAACAACTCTGATCCCTACAGCCCTTCACAATTTCCTATTATGCCATTGTGTGGATCATCACACAATGCCTGGCCAATGAGAAAGAGGTGACATACGCTCTGATTATATTTTCTCTGTATTTTGTTTATCAGCAACACTATTTTCTCTTATATGTAAATGAAAAATAGGCCAGGCACAGTGGCTCACGCCTGTAATGCCAGCACTTTGGAAGGCCATGGTGGGCAGATATATCTGAGTGGGGAGTTTGAGCCTGACCAACATGTAGAAACCCCTTCTCTACTAAAAATTCAAAATTAGCCTGGTGTGGTAGTACATGCCTGTAATTCCAACTATTCGAGAGGCTGAGGCAGGAGAATTGCTTGAACCCGGGAGGCAGAAGTTGAGATGAGCCGAGGTTGCAGTGAGCTGAGGTCACGTCACTGTACTCTAGCCTGGGCAACAAGAGTGAAACTCCGTCTCATAAAAAAAGAAAGAAAAGAAAAAGAAAATTTTCCTACCAAAAAACAGGTTTTACCAGAATATTTTCACTGCCAAGCAGGGAGTTATGCATTTTTATCAGCGCTTCCCAACTAGTTACATCATGTTACTACGTTGTATACTGCTCCCATTGACAGTGATGTTATGAAAAGCCCTAGTGCATGCTGGGTAATGCAGACTTCAAGCATTCACACTCTAATTAATTCATCACCTAAAAGCTAAGCATTGATTTTTTTAATGGTTTTACAAATCTATTTAAGCTTCTGTGATGTGATTAAGAGGATGTGTGTTTACTGTAAATTATCTAACCAGTACAATGGTTTTACTCTCAGAAATAACAATTTAGCTTATGAGAGAAAAGAAAAAAAGCTTCATTAAAATATTTTCCTAAATAATGATTGTTTATATAATAGCTGTCATAAGCCATTAAAATATGGTTTTTAAAAAACTGTCTAATTTCAAACCATGGGCTGTATGTTTCCTGATCTGTAGTAAAAATGAAATCATACAGCAATAATTTTTTTTTTCTTATCCTACTACAGATGATAGTAGGATATTCTTTAACTGTAGGAGTTGGTCAGACAAACATCACCCTACTTCTTTTTGTGGAAGCTTTGGAATTATTCTGAATGTTTCCATTTTTATTCCTAGGAATATTGCTCAAAAGCCTTTTAGAAATACTCCCATGTGTATTCATTTATAGTTTCCTTTATCTTTTATAATACTGAGAACAAAATTATACAAAGTTTCCTTAATTCTTAAAATAAAAAAGGTTTACCTCATGCATCTACTAAAGCTAGAATTGTGTCATTTATTGATAAATTGATTTTCAATAGCAAGATAGAAAAATAATGTACTTTGAAAATGATGGGAATTGCATTCAGAAAACATGATTTTATAGGTACCTTTGGAAAAGATAAAAGTCATTTATATATCTGTACAAAGTTAAATATGTCATGTGATAATATTTAGCATCAACTGTCATCTAGAGTATGACTGTGGCCATGCAAGCTATGGCTTGTCCTCTCAAAGGAATTGCACTGCAGTCTATAAAGCCTCTCAGAGACATTTTAGCAAAAGCTTTACATTATTTTCCTGCAATGACTTTTCCAGCTCTTTTAAAAATCTCATTATAAACCCAAATTTGGGGTTTAGAAGAAAGGAGTATACTACAGTGCAGTACAGCCTGAAAATCAATTCTTGAAACGTTTCAGGCAATGCTAACATACATGGCGGAGGAATACAGAGATTGTTTCATTCAAAAATCAAAATGGTGTGCAGTAATTGTGAATGTCTGTGTGTCCTTGCATATAGAAACATAATATGAAAATATTTATATAAAAAGGGCTTAAGGAAAACGTTTTTTGTTTTCTGTCAAAGAAGAAAAACATTCTGGTACTTGTTTCCCAGCTAATTTTGACCTTCCAAATACTTTGGAAAAAAAACTTGATCATTAGATAATTATGTAGCTGCTTATCTTTCTTTACGTCATACTCTGAAGGAAGAGTCTGCAGTATTTTTACTCAGAACAGTTGCTGCTATTACTCAGTTTTGAGATGACATCCAACTGGCAATGGGAGATGCGAGGCTATTTGAAGCCACTCATCGTACAGAGATAAAAAAGCTGCTGAATAATCTTGCTAGGCCTTTTGATTACATTAATTAGCAGCAAAGTTAAGGTTAGTATATTTCTGTGACTTTCTTAAAGTTAATTTTTTATGCTCAGTTTCCAAAAAACAAAAAAAGAAGAAAAAACCAAGATCAGAATGCCGTATATTTTACGGATAAGAAAAAGAGTCCCTTTTTTTTTTTGTAGTTAAAACTAAGTATGTGCATGCACACTCAGTTTTAACTTAGAGAAAGTTATGTCCTTTTCAAGGTTTGGTTCCTTCCTAGCTCCTTTCAAATAATCACCATTTGGCACTTCTTAAAAAGTGTGTATAATTAGGATTTCATAAAAGCTTTTGTAGGTTATGAAGAAATCCTCTCACTTGTGGTTGACTTCAAATAGGTATTTGGACCCTCAAAATGAAATTAAACGTTTATTTATTTGCATGTTTCTGTACACAGCCCATCCTTTCTGCACCTGTGTACTTCACATAAGTACAAACCCACAGTTCTACTTAATTATGCCACCAACAAAGTGTAGTCAAAGACCTCTACTGACTACATTCCTGTATTTCTGAAAATGTTCCACTCCATGCCATATACATTTATGAAGGGCAAATAGACTTGGATAGCTATATAGGATGAGATTTGATCAAGAAATGCCAGAAAACAGAGATCTCAGAGAATAGAACATAATAAAAGGTTATTTTTAATATCAGAATGACAGACTAATCAGAAATTTCTCTGATGTATTTATTACTGCTAACGAAGTTTATTATTAGACTTCAGGCTACTTCGTATTGAATATAAATATAGAAAAAAAAGTCACTGGTCCTTTGTGAGCCTTACTACAGTACAAGCAGCCAAAGAAAATACTTTCTGGGATTCTTAAGGATAAGAATCTTGGTAGAGTAAGTTAATATTTATTCTTTCAACAAGTGTTTGAAATATATGTCAGGCGCTATTTTAGCACTAGGAATATGGTAATAATGAAAACCTCTGCCTTCATGGAGCTTTCAGTCTAGTAAGGAGAGAAAACAATCAGTAAGTAATAAAAGGGGGCTAGGAAAGATGACAGCGGGAGAGAGACAAAGGGGTTGGGGCCAGAGGTGGAGGGAAATTATCTAATTTACAATAGGGTTGCCAGGAAGACCTCATTAAAATTATATTGAAGAAGTGAATAAGCTTTCTTTTGCTGAAGTAAAAGCTTCCTTCAAATGGTGAAGAATTTCCATTATTCATACAGGTAGCCTTTGGTCTAGTCATAGCTATAGAGGAAGAATGTCTCCAAGAGCCTTTAATCAAAAACCCTGAAATCTGTATGGTGAAATGTAACATGCAAATCCTGGAATGGTTATTCACAAATCGTTAGTTCTTTACTGTGTGGCCTTAGGCTGCAGCAGGAGCAGCCTCGAGAAACAGAGCTCTTGAACACCAAACGGGGAAGGAAGGAGTTTATTATAATTACGGCCGGGAGCCAGGTGGTGATTTGTCTAAACCCAGCTCATCTAACAAAGAAAGGTTCTGCCTTTATATAGGCTTACACTCTAGATATTACACCTGAAAGAATCTCAGGTTTACAGCCTTAGAAATCACAAGTAAAAGGGTTTTGGATTTACAGCTTTAGGAATCACATGTGAAAAGGTTTTGGGTTTACGGTTTTAGAAATCACATATGAAAGGGTTTCGGGTTTATAGTTTTAGAAATCACATGTGAAAAGGTTTCAGGTTTACACTTTTAGAAATCACATGTGAAAGGGTCTTGGGTTTACAGTTTTAGTAATCACATGTGAAAAGATTTTGGGTTTACAGTTTTAGAAATCACATATGAAAGGGTTTCGGGTTTACAGTTTTAGGAATCACATGTGAAAAGGTTCTGGTCTCCGGATGGAGGAGTGGGGTGGGGATTTGATCTTGTTTAAGTGAAAACAGTGTCTTCCGGAGAGTTTCCCCAATACCAAGCCTGTTATTTACAGGAAGGTGATTCAGGAGGCGCCAGTCAGCCAGCCTTTTCTTCTATTGAAATGCAGTATGGAATACAGAGGGGGAGGTGATCCCAGATGCCTGGATCTTCTTCCTCAAGGCTAGTTGCAGAAGCTGTCTGATTCTTGATTGTCTTATCTTTACAATGGAATTGATAATACTTACTTTATGAGAATCAGGAGTATTTATGCTGAAAACTTACTGGGCATTAAGTAAATAGTAGTGATTGTGCTTCATGATTCTTTATAGTATAAAAGGTTAAATGTTCCATTGAATATTGTTCACTTTTCATAAGAGTTGCATGGTCTGATTGGTAAGCTTGAGGAAAGACAAATACTGTAATTGAGATATAATTAGAGGACTAGAAGTCTCCTTCTCCAAGTAGTTTTTCACCCTTCTTCTTAATGTTGCCAGTATATAGTGTATTCAAAAATAGTATGCCACATCTCAGCATTAAGGAACTAGAGTCCTGGGTTATTAATAAGGTTGTAGCTGAATGTTAGGGTGTGTTCAGGATCCTGGAGAGGGCAACGCGGTCAGGCAGAAAGAGCCATTCAAGCAAGGAGAAGTTTAAATACTTTCCACAGAGAAACCAGAAACCCAAAAGATGCAAAGTATCCAGGAATATGGCTTGTTTGTTTGCAGCCACTGTCTTCTTTGTGCTCTTCTGAGTCCTAGAAGACTAATCAGTGCTCACATATCCTTTCCTTCAGTCTACCAGTCGGGTTCGGCCAACTGGAAGAACTGATTAAGACCGTGGAGAGCCGGAAGAAAGAGAGCTGGGTATGTTTAATCTTCACACTCTTCCAATGCTTGGCTAATGTTCTGGCAACACTTGCATTGCTGTATGGCTGAGACTGTGGTCAGGAGGTCCAACTTTCACCAGGCTCTGAGAAACCAGTTCTATGTCCTTCAGGCCTAGGTAACAATGGCATTATTGCTGGTATCTACATGTCTTACCATGTAACATCCTGTAGCGCTAATCAGACCTCTGCACAGGGTTTGATTTTGTTTTGTTTTGTTTGAGAAAAAGTCTTGCTCTGTAACCCAGGCTGGAGTACAGTGGCATGATCATGGCTCACTGTATCCTCAAACTCCTGGGCTCAAGCAATCCTCTTGCCTCAGCCTCCCAAACTGCTGGAATTACAGGAGCCACCATGCCTTGCCTGAATTTTTTACTATTGGAACATATTTGTATTCTCATGGGTGTTCACTTGTATCTGTCATCAGAATCCCTATCACCTAAGTCCTCCCAAACATCTTGGCAAATGATAGCTTAACTCAAAAGGGGCTTATAAACAGGGCTTATGCCTTTGGAGGATCTGCATTTGCCTCAGAGCATTGTTCTCTGGCTAGAGCAAATGCCCCAGACAAAGAAAAATGAGAATGAGAAGCTTGGTCCCAGACTAAAAATGTTCCTAAAGAGAAACGGTTGTGTGATGTGAGGCAAACTGGACTAGATATATGTAGTGTTGATTCTTCATGCTCTTTATTCTTGGTTAATTATCTAAGCTTCTGGGAACCAACAAAGAGGGTACGAAGTAAAGACAGCCGTATCGTCTGAAAGGTCTGCTAGAAAGCTGCCAAGAGTGGGCTTGAAGACTTCTCTGTGAGATCGTTAGGGTCTGGATGGGGCAGTCAGCACAGTCTTTCTAGAGACACCTTAACAGGAGCTTGACAAAAATAAATCATTTATTTTGGGTATTTTAATAGGTCCACCAAAATTTTAACTAGTTCAATAAAACATCTTATTTAAAAATTTGTAGTTGTTAGTGTTTGTTTCTATCTTGGTTTTGATAGTGGATGACTTTAACCAGATCAGTTTCTACCGCTTCTCAATTTCCCCTCAATTAGAAAACTTAGTTGAAATGAAAGGCATTTGAGAAAGGCTGTAAGTATCTGATGTGTTTGTCAGATAGTTCTGGCTATTTGGATTGAACCCAAGAGTCCTTATTCTTTTTCACTGAAAACCACGTAGCATTTTGTCACATGCTAAGTGTTGACCATATCACATTCAGAAGAATGTGGCTGGAGGTCTTGAGTAGTAATAGAAGCTGCTTTTTAATTAGTCTCTCTATGCATTCCATATTGGGAAAGATTTCTTAATGTTCTATTGAAACATGTGATTATGTTCCTGAATATTTATAGTAATACATGATTGGTTCTTTCAGAGAGCGACAGTAAAAAGTCAATCTCTTGGCAATGAAGTAATTTAGGAGACAGTTCAGTTCTCTTGAGAAATTCTAATAGTCTTGAACCCATGATGGTTTGGTTCTAAAATATTAGGTTATATTACTCAGAATCCTGAATATTCCATTGGCATCATCATTCACCTGAAATATTTGTTTTTAAAATAAATATTATCTTTTTTCCTTTCAGATACTCATATGAGTACTCTTGATAGCATATTCTAGCATGGACATGCACATCATGCAGAAAAAGCATACCTTTAGAGGCATAGTGTGATTGTGTTTTAAATTTTAATAATTTTGTTCATCATTGACTCAAGATTAGGAGATGTATTTTTGACTTCCAACTGTTTAATCAATGTTTTAAGTAGATTATCATTTTTGTGCAACCTCTTTTGTTCATGTGGCAATACATACCTTTCTTTGTTGATTAGTTTAAACTTTGTAAATTATGAACCAAATGCTATTCCATTTATGTTGTTTTTCTAAATAATCATTTAAATGAAAAGTCTGTTGCTCAAATGTCAATATAAAATATTTGTTAGCACACAGACAATAATTAAACCTCCATTATTGTATGCCACTGACACAATATCCAAGTGTGCTTTCAGATTAAAGAATTTTGACAAATGATCATTTTGCCCTTTCTCCGAAGTAGGTTTCATGAAGTATGCGGATTTTACAACTTCTTAGCAATACTGTGACTTGTGACTTTTATCTGGTTTTGTACCATTGAATGATGTCTTTTTACATAGAAATGCATTATTTAACCTTACTCTGGGAATACTGTTGGAATATAAGAAAGGTCAGTGTCCTTTGAAAATGACAAGAAATCTTTGATCAGTTTATGCTGCTCATTGACAAAGCTTCATAATAAACAATTCTTTGAGGAGTTAGGGAAAATAGATTGAGTCTCCTATAAAACTTCATTTTCAAAATATTTTTTATAGATTCCTTTCATATTTTAATGGATAGCTTTTGAGACTATTTTTATGACATTGTGATATAATCCAGTACAAGAGCAAAAAATAAAAATTTAGAAAATGTAAAGAATAGCACTAGAATTTTTGAAAATTAGTTGATGTAAACTCTATCCTAATAGTATGTAAGTCAAGATAAAATGACTAGGTTAGTCTTTATAGTCCTTATAGTTTTAAAAATGCAACACAAGATGGTATCTGTGAAATGTCATAATTAATCTTACACTGTGTATGTGTGAAAGGTATACAAAATATTCTAACACGTTTTCCAGTAAAACCATAAAAATACCAGCAGACTACTTATATGAATGTTTCTAGCAGTGTGTTTCCAACATTCAGAAAGACTTCTAGAAAAGATGGCATCTGTTTTATCCATCAGTGTATCCTTAGGGCTTAGCACAATGTCTGGCACATAGTAGGTACAAAACAAATAAAATTTTAATGACAAATTAACAAGTAAATGTAAAATTGCATGACATAGAATGCAATATTATGGTCACTACGATGAAAGCTTTCTACAACTTGTCTTTCATGTGAGTAGTTGGTCTGGACTGAGTGAGCTTGATGGATTCTGTAGAGTTGGTTATTTATTGTGCTGCTAGTCCTGGAGTTCACTTCTGGTGTGATATAATTTTGGCATTGTCCATCATATGAATATACCTGTGGACTTTAAAAGACTGAAGAGAAACAGAGAAAAGTTTAAAACTAAGACCTATTGGTAGTAGGCCAGGTGCGGTGGCTCATGCATCTAATCCTAACACTTTGGGAAGCCAAGGCAGGCATATCACCTGAGATCAGGAGTTGGAGACCAGCCTGGCCAGCATGGTAAAATCTCCTCTCTACTAAAAATACAAAAATTAGTAAATTGTGGTGGCACACTCCTATAATCCCACCTACTTGACAGGCCGAGGCAGGAGAATCACTTGAACCCCCTAGAGGCAGAGGTTGCAGCAAGCTGAGATTGCACCACTGCGCTCCAGCCTGGACAATACAGCAAGACTTCATCTCAAAAAAAAAAGAAAAGATAAAAAAAGACCTATTGGTAAAATAGTCTTTTTAACCAATATCACAGAATATTGTTTAATTAAATCCTAATAGAATCATCCAGTTGAACAACATGTTTTTATGGGGTGTGTGAAAAATAGCACAAATACACTATTAATACAACTCTGCTGAAACAAATGTACGTGTCAGTAACAATACATAAAATTTGTACCATGTTTTTTGTTTTGATGGTGAGCGTATCTTTTATTTCTAATACTCCTTAAAAGCAAAATATTAACCTGACTATACTAACTGCAGTAACAAACTACTCCTAATTTGTGACTTACCACAATTAAAGTTAGGGCTACCACCCATCATGGTTCAATGTAGTCATTGTTGATGAGGTGGAGTTGAAGGGTTCTACTTAAATAGTCCCGTAGAAAGTGAGACTCTACTTCGTAAGCTGCATTATGTTTACCAAGTGGTCTCCAAGGGAAAGAGGTAGCATAGAGGGTTAGGCCTGGTAATGGCATATGTTAACTCAGCACACATAAGTCACAACCAACTCACAGGGCCCAATCAAATTGCAGGAGAGACAGAAATGTCTTCTGTGCCCCAGCTGGAAAATGAAATAAGTTTGGAAAACATACAGCATTGTTTCTGCCACGTCTTGCCCTCATGTCATCAAAAACATATTTTAGTCCTCCTCCCATACATAGAACCCACTAACTCCTCACCTTCCTAGGACGATCACCCAGAGTTTCATCCAGTTACTACCTTCAGCTAAAAGTCTTCAGATAGTGTAAAGCTCTTCTTAGGCTAGAGACTAGTGAACTGAAGAGATAAGTTATTGCCACTCCTACCCATGTACATGCCCAATATTTTATAGATGGGACAGGAGCTGCAATAAAACTCCTATTTGAAAGGGAAAAATGGAAGATATTCAGCAGTTGCTGGTCAGAAATTTTTCTACAGTGTAGGCATTATAAAGTTTTCTGACCTGACAGTGGGAAAGTCCCTTAATTAGATGCCATCTTCCATGTGTCTCTATAGTTTCTTGTTCTGCCATCACTAGGGAGGGGATCTCTATTCATTATCCTCCATGGCTGTATCTGAAGTGAGCACTGGGACATATGCCCTCCTCATGGAGGTACCATTGTGGAACATACTCCTGCTTATGGAAGAATAGGGGACCTAAGTCTTTTAATTTTGAACAAAGAAATTTTTAGTCCAAGATTTTAGAATTTTAGACAATATATTTTCCACAAAAAATAGGTTGAAGTTTTTCTCCTAGTTACTTCTAAATACCAATATTCACACATGAAGTATTTTTTCCAGATGTAATTCTCAAATCTGCTTAATTTTATTGTATCCTCCAATCCCACCACACCTCTCTTTTTAGTCAGTGGTAGACACTGAAGTTACAGACTTTTAAGACTACAACCTCAGTTTGACATTTGCCATAAGGCTCAGTTTCAAATATTTTTTCCTGTGTTATTTTTTATATCTAGAAACAGTAAGATTGTCTAATTTTTCAAGACCTCAGAGTGGTAGACTTTGCCCATTGTTTTTAATTTCTGCTTATAACGTGAACCAAGTGACAATTCCTCTTGTGATCTTTTCTTTTTCCTGTAGTCTTGCCAAATGTATCTAACAGTAGTCAATAACCACTAAGAGTTTGAATCTTTTCAACTACATTTTCTAGGTGCCTATAAAGGGTAGCATGCCTGGCTTCAGTGAGCTTATAATCTAATTGGAGAAACAATATGTACAAAAGCAATTATAATTAAAAATATTAATTTCTGTATATTCTAAATGACTGGTAATTAATTCAGAAATTTAGTCTTTCTTCTAGTTTGAAGAAATGAAAGATTTTCCCTTTTAATTAAAACAATGGGAGCCATTACAGATTTTTATGTGGCGGAGCAGCATAATCAGAAAACAGTTTCCGAAAACTTCTTTGTAACTAAACCTATGTATATATGATTTTTTATAATGTGATATGGACAGTTCCTAAATGTATGCTGTGTCCCTGCTGGGGCTTTAGTGTTGTTTTGAGATCATGTTGGAATTGACAATATCAACAATACTTCACAGGCAGAGAAGATCCATGAGGTGCTCAGCTTTCTCATTTAACCTCTCATTAGCTAAGAAATGTCAGATACTCTGCTAAGGAAAAAAACGATATTTCTACACCCACCATGTGTTTATAAATATCTACTGATACTTTAAGTTGAACATTGAAAATAATTCACTAAATGATAACTGTAATGAAGTGTGAAATAAATTACCATTTTTGGTGATAAAGATTACTGTGCTGGGCAAAGACATATGTATCGTGTAGCCTTGGCAGTTCAGACCCACAATAACAGGGGAGCTAAAAATCAAAAAAGCAACAAACCAAACACATGAAATTAAATTGCTGTTTAAATCCATGTGGTGGTAATGACTCAGACACCTGCCACTGGGGTCAGAGAACGCCTTTGGGGCTATTTGGATTTCCAGGCAGTAGTTGAGGGATTCAATTTAGCAATGTCAGCTTTCAGCCACTTCCTAGAATCTGAGAAAAAAATATTTAAGTAGAATTTCTTAAGACTTGTGTCCCAACTGTGTCCACCATGATGATTTGGCAATATTTAATATCCAGCTCATCAAAAATTTTCCAATGTTTTAGGTTCTTATAAAAATTTAGTTATTTGGAGGCAAAACATTAGCACACCATATTCAGAAAATTTCATATAGCCATTTCACGTGACATCAATACGTCTCCTACCAGAAGTCTCTGTCACCACACATTCTTCCTCCAAGCATAATGTTTTGCCTCACAAAAGTAATGTTCCTGGTATTTTGCGAAGGGAGGGGATTGTAATCATTAATAACGCTTTTGAAATGGGTCATTATTTTTCAGCATTTCTACTCACATTAATTTTAGTACATGCTAAGTTTATGAGTAATATTTGTGTAATCAATGAGTATACTATTCAAAGCACTATATATGTGCTGTTCATATTTATTTTGACCCATATTGACTTAGAATGTGTTCTATAAAGTATTTTTGACTATTTTACTACCTGTTGAGTTTTGAATTAAAATTAATTTAAATTATTGCCATAAGTCTTGGTTAATTTGCAAATTTTTTATTTTAGCAACCTTGAGATAGGGAAATTTTTGTGCATCAGAAAGTTCTCCTAAGACGAGCTCTACTAAGTTCCTCTTAGGGAAATCACTGTCTTTGTTTGAGAAAATGCTTTAATGCATGCCTCGTGTAGCATGGTAATACTTTCCCTCTCCTTCAACAGAAACTGCAAGTTGTCTGGCACCAAGATGTCAGAACATGGGTGTCTTCATTAATTTGTGTTTCTATAGAGGAATGCCTCAGGTTGGGTAATTTATAAAGAAAAGAGGTTTATTTGGCTCTTGGTTCTACAGGCTGTACAAGAAGTACAATGCTGGCATCTGCTCAGCTTCTGGTGAAAGCCTCAGGCTGCTTCCACTCATGGCAGAAAGCCAAAGGAAGCAGGCATGTGCAGAGATCACATAGCAAGACAGGAAGCAACAGCAGGCCAGTTGTGGGAGGGCAGGGGGAAGTGCCAGGCTCTTTTTAACAACCAGCACTCATGGCAACTAATAGAAGAAGAATTCACTCATTCCCTCCGTCCCTGGGAAAGCATTAATCTATTTGTGAAGGATCTTCCCTTGCACACCAAACATCAGCCATTAGAACCTATTTCCAACATTAGGAATCAAATTTCATCAGATTTGGTAGAGACAAACAAATGTTATCTAAACCTAGAGCAAGGGGGCTAAACTATCTGCATAATGGAAGAAGAATGGATAGTTGCTGAGGAAAATTCAAAGGAGAAAATGAGTAACTAGGAGGTTGAATATAATCTAGAAAGAGGTTACAGCAGAGCTTGTCAATATCAGAACTATTGATGTTTTGGGTTGGATATTCTTGGCTTGAGAGGCCTCCCTATGCATTGTAAGATGCAGCATCTTAGGCAGCATCCCTGGCCTGTACCCACTAGACACCAGTATGCCAACCCCCCACACACTGGTTGCACTGAATGTGATGATCCAAAATGTGTTAAGACTTTGCCAGGTTCCCCTAAGAAGGCAAAATTGCCCCAGCTGAGACCCATTGGACTAAATTAAGGCACCCAAAATGGCAAGATGGCCCCAATGGGATTTGGGAAAAACAAGAATGTTTAAAAGCAAGAATGTTTAAAAGAGGGTTAAAAAAAATCTCTATGTATACCTTTCATCCCTAATCTGAACTTTTAAAACAATTAAGAAATAAGCTCAGAAATCTGACAGATAAATCTCAAAATTTTAGTTTGATCATCAATAAAAGCAAAGTTAAATATACTATAGGGTAGGCATACTTTTAGACTTGTAGAATCTGCACAATGATGAGATCACCTAGCAACACATTTCTTAGAATGTATCCTTGTTAAGATTTATATGATTGTATTATACATGTATAAACATACATATATAAGTATCCCTCAGTAATATAAATATATTTTTATATATTATATAACATTATATCACGTGTATATGATATTATTTTTATAATCTTGAACTCTGTTCTGTTTCATTTGCTTAGTTATCTTTATACAAATGTCATATTACGTTAATAACTAGTTTTATAGCAAAACTTAAAGCTAGTTGTGTTGTAATTCCTTCACTTATGCTTCTTGTTCAAATTATTCTGACTGTATTAGGTCCTTTGAATTTCCATATACATTTTGGGATCAACTTACCAATTTCTAGAAAGAACTCCTCCTGACTGGGATAGCTTTGAAGCTGTAGGTTAATATGGGGGAAATTGAGTAGTTTAATCCATAAGTATGGTGAATAAACGTCATTTATTTACATCATTTATAACTTCTCTCTGCATAGTACTTTCAGGTGTATAAGTTTTGTACATCGTTTGATACACTTATTTGTAGGTATTTGATGATTTGATGCTATTGTAAGTAGTACTGTTTTCATCTTTCATTTTTCGTGGCTTGCTGTGAGTATAGAAATAGAATTCTTGTTTGTTGACTTTGCATAATGTAATCTTGGTAAAATCACTACTACCTACCGTTTGTTTTTAGATTACATTTGTCTTATTGCACTGCCTAGGAAAATGAGTCCAATATTGAATAAAACTGGTGATAATTGTCCTACCTTAAATAAAAAGTCTCAATATTCACCAATAAATATATTAGTTGAAGATTATTTAAATATTCTTTATCAAACTGATGATATTCCCGTCTATGCTTGGTTAGCAAAGGTTTTGACTATAAATTAGTGTTAAATTTTATCAAATACTTATTTCACATAGATTGAGGTGATTTTTTTTTCTTTTATTCTGTCAATACGATCAATTTCATTAATTGATTTTGAATCTTAACTGACTCTGTATACCTGAATAAACTCTACTATGCTATGATGAGAGCCTTTTTATGTAATTTCTGGATTTGATAATCCAAATCACATTATTAAATTATATTAAATGTAAATGGGATAAACACTTATTAAAAGACAGAGATCCATTGATTGACTAAAATCACGCATTTCTATTTTCATGAGATGAGCATTCTTGAACACAGTAATATGGTATTCTGTTCCTCTCACCTCAAGGAATAAGAGATTTCTGTGGTGAAATCTGTACCACCTAAGCAAATATAACTCAGTTTAGAACATATTTAATAATATACATTATCAGCTACATTTCTGTTCTTTAGCTAGAAACAACTCTTTTGTTAGAATTCAGGATTCTCCAAGTCTTTCTTTATTCTATCATATTTATGTTCTACTTTATTCTAATATGGACCTCTAAGTTTATTCTTTATAAGAATATAGCATCCCTGTTGATATATAACCTATGTGGTCCCTATATAAAATATTTTCTTTTACTTCAATGATTTGCCTATGCTATTCATAATTTGATTATGTTCTCATCATTAAACCGTGTTCCTTCTGAAGTTAAAGTCCAGTTCTAGTTCTATCTTCAGTATTTCAAAATTTTTTTGATTAGTTATCTGAATTACTAAATACATATATTTTCTTATTTTTCACAATATTTAATTCTGTACTAGCAGCTTTTTTTTCGTTTTGATATCATATGCTAACAAAAATATCATAGGCTTAGGAAAAGTTATGGTACTGCGGCACTCAATATTATGAAATAACATGAAATAACATGAAATAACATGAAATGTGTGGACTTATCCAATACATTTACATGAAATGTGTGGACTTATCCAATACATTTCAAAATATAGAACAAGTTGAGTAGAAGAAAATAGTTTACATATGTTCACAATGGTTACCTTAAATAGTGAGATTAGATGACTATTCTCCTATATTTTTTATTTTTGTTCAGTTTCTATGTTTTTTAATAGGTTTATATTATTTAAAAATTATTCACAAAATATTAACTACCAACAGGCTGGACAGAGTGCATGCATGTGTTGGATCTGTGTAGCTGTGTGTAGGCTTGTTCTGTGTGTGTGTGTGTGTGTGTGTGTGTGTGTGTGTGTGTGTGTGTGTGCATACATGTGCACCCACCTGCATGTTCCTTTCCCAGATTTCCCATACACTGTGTATGTGACTTGGAAAGGAGTTGTTTACTTTCTGTGTGTCAGTTTTTTCTTCTATAAAAATTGAGATAATACTATTTCATTCAGAGCGATATTATGAAGATTAAATGAGTTAATATTTTAAAAGCATGTATGACAGTCAGCTCGATGGTAAATCCTCAATAAATGTTAGCTTTTATTACTAGTATAATTATTATACTTATTATTATATAGTATGGTTAGTAGACAGGTAGTCTAAAAGTATATAGAAGAAGGCATTAAAAGTGAATAACAGGAATAAAATTATAGGAAATTATTTTCATTTATGATTTTTGCTATTTCAGCAATAAGTATATTCCTTAATTAGAAAAAAATTAATTCTTTGAAAATATAAGAAGTTTCTTTTCTTTGAAGTTGAATATAATATTTTGTTTGCCTGAAATGCTCTACTGTGTCTAAGGCACATATTTTAGGAGCTAGATGCTAAAGAATAGGGGAAATAGCATACATATGAAGATTTTTTTGCTTTTCACAATTTTTCTTTTTCTTTTTCTAAACTGTTTAGTAAAGTTTTACATTTTTGGATGAACTATCTCACCTCTGATTTATTAGGTCGATAGAAAGAGCCCATTCTTTTTGCAATACTTACTTGGAAGAGGGAAAAAACTTATGACTTCAATATAATACACTAAATTGACCATATTCAATTTTATTTCCAAATTACAGAGATACTTCAAATAATTGCAGAGTATGGAGACTCAGACAGCTACCATTAGAGTACTGGTTTGCTCCTAAAAGTATTATGTCTGTGGGGCTATATCAGATAAAGTCAAGGAAAGAGGTGCCTTCTGAGTTCAAAGTTTCTCATTCGGTGAAAATTCTGTGATCATGAAGCTGTTGCTTGCACACACCAAGGCCTGATGAGAGGTTTGCTAAACTATGAGGTAGCCTTTTCTGCCTCCCTGTCTGCATCAGAGAAGCTGTGAGTTAGTTAATAGCTTATGAGGTCTTAAGAATGTTACTAAATGTTTTGGATGAACATTGATAAACTTCAGGGCTAAGTTTAGCCATGGGATATAGAGAGAATAATGCAGACATAATATTTCTCTAGTCCAGAGAAAAGTTCCATAAATCTTAAAACATATAAAAGTATTTGATGTGTGGCTACTCATATGAGGTTATTGGGTTTCACCAATAGATTTCCAAAGAATAACTGCCTTAAGAGATATGATGTTCACCTGATTATTATTAAATAATAATAATAATGCAGATTTTAATTCATTGAGAAAATTGCAATAGCATGCATCTTGAACTACCAGTCTCATTCTACCCTTCGCAATTACAGGATTCCACAAGATAACATGGAAGATATAGTAATAATTTGCTTCAAAATAGTTCCCTTCCCTACAAAGGATTCTTATCTGATGATATATAAATGGCCTAATCCTTAATGGTATCCTACCACTTTGATACAAATACATTCAGACACATTAATGGGGAAGCCCAATCTAAGGCTATCAGCAAAAGGAACTGAAGAATTTCCTGGAAGACAGCTTCATGGGAATAGAAAATCTAGCAGATTCTATCAGTTGGGAGAACTGATTCTGAGAACAATGTCACTAAGCTGTTTCTCCCAGTCCAGATTCTACTTAATGGAGTAGCCTGAGCCACAAAAATGTTTGAAGGAAAAGGGCTATAAATTTTTTCAACAAGCTGGTTTTACAGTTACCATTATGGAAATGTGTAATGCTATGTACTATCCAATGTGATTCTGTAAACCACTGCCTAATATACAAACTGCCCTTAGCACTTTGACAACTCCAGAGAACTCAACGATGTTTTGGCAACAAGCAGAATCTGTGGACTCTAACAACACAGGAGAGAAACTGAGCAGAAGAAGAGGACAGTGGGCAATATTACATAGCAATTGGACGGACATATTTCATGGTATATCTAAGGCATCCCCTGGATATTATTGTAGAATATTGTAGTTCTAGAAAATAGGGGTGTGTGTGTGTGTGTGTGTGTGTGTGTGTGTGTGTGTGTGTGTGTGTGTTGGTAGAGTTGGGGTGGAACACAAAATTTTCCAAATATGGGTTATAAAGAGTTAAAGTTCTATTAGGTGCGTCACAAAACTTACCTTATCCTCAGGGTTTATGGGTTGTCACCTTCACATTCTATCTACTACAGAAAAAAAATTGTGAACTTTAATCTATTAGACTTTACAATGAGGGAAAATTATCAATAGGCATGATGTCTCAATATGCAAAATGAGTAACTCCTAGAGATCTGCTGTATAACTGTCTCTATAATTAAGAAAACTGTATTATACACTGAAAAATTTGTAAGAAGGTAAACCTAATGTTACATAGTCTTATCATAATAAGGTAAAAAATTCTTAAAAGAAGAGAAAATTCCACCATTTTTATTCGTTAAAGATTATATAAAAATATATGTTGAAGATAAGTACATGAAACATTGCCTCTATGGAAATTAAACCAAGAATCACTGTAAGTCAATATTTATATCAAGGAATAGAGTATTAAAGAACCTATTTTCTTGGACACAAAATATATGAAAGATAATATTTAAAATAGGCCAAAAGGATCCCATATTTTATAAAATCAAGGTGGCAGACTGACCCATTAATTGAAATTAAGGTACATTTTGAATCTTCCATTAAACTCAAAGTCTTTCAGTTTCCTCAGAAGTTATCATGAATAGACAGAGAGATAAAAGCAAAACATTTAGTGGTTGAGTTCAAACAGGGACTTGATACCTATCTGTCAAAGTCCTTCTTTCTAATTCTCCATAGCTGTTCAGCTCAAAGAGATAATTTTTTCCATTAACAATTAGATTGTGGGACACGTTAACCTGCCCCCCTCTTGCAATCTTTTAAGTGCAGTTCTACTTACCCTATAATAGTTTACTAAAAGCTACTCATTTTTAAACTATTCAATCATTTACACTTGAAATTGATCAAAATCGACAGAGGTCCAACAAGACACCATGGGTGATGGTATCTCCAGCCACTAATGCTTCATGTGAGTGGCTCATCAGCACTGCATTGGTTTCCAGATAGAAAAGTAGAATCAGAACATTTTTAAAGACTCAAGAAATCTTTCAAACTAAATTGTAATAATATATTCCATTTTGCAAAGTTCTCTTGCAAACAGTTTAATAAACAGATAGTTTTATTTCTGGTGAAAGGTTTTCTACAGCTTGTGATATTTTTTTGTATTGCAAAGTCCTATGTTGCATTGTCCCACGGTTCCTGTCTTAGCTCATGGCAGAGTCTCATGGGTATAGCTCATTTTACATTTCCTGTAGTGTGATAACATGTTTTCACAAAAATATGGGTAATTCCTTCAAGACAATGCAAACTTTATCTGAACATATGCTGCTAACTCAATGCCATTAAAAACATCAACTTTTAAAATCTTTTCAGTTTATCGTTTGAAATTAAACTCTAACCTCCTGAGAAACCCTATCCATCTTTAGTTCAATGGCCTGGATCTTCGCTGCTGGGGCTGTAATTCTTTGAGACATCAGAAATCCCTGAGAGATTCTTTGTGACATCAGAAATTATTTGAGACATCTGTGTGTTTACAAAGAAGTTTAATGAAAAATGGCAAACCGTTGTGGTTTTGCGATGTGAAAACATCATCTCTTTTTTGGTTTGCAATGGAAAACATCATTCCAAAGATTATGGATGTTCTAGAAAAAAAAAACATTTAATATACTTGAGACTGTAAGATGATCATTTGTTGGGTTTTATGACCTTGGGAAAGCAGAGTAGGCTGCATAGGAAATATAAGAATAGTTAAGAGATAAAGTATTTTATTACATTATTGTACTGTTACCAAGTTTTTGTTTTCCTCAAATTTGATTTTCCCTTTAATTAGAATAGTGATTAAAAATATGGGTTTCCCTCTAGGAGGAATATTCTATGAATAGACATAGCCATGGAGCCCAGTTTCTGTTCTGAAGATGAAAGGAATGTGCTGGATATTTCCTAAGGAGCATAGCTCTGTTCCGGTATCAATAATTGAATAAAAGGAAAATGTTGAGGGCTATATTGTATACTCTGGGCCTCTGTTTATATCTGTATGTGTTTTTCTAAGGTTCGATAGTTATAGCACAGAAAAAAAATTATTTGTGCATCTATCAGTCTAGCATTAATAGCAGTAGGTTCTCTTTTATATATCTTAGCTAAGTCACTCAGGTATTATGAAGATGGAAGAACATTATATATTATATTAATAGTTCCAAACCTCTACTTTCAGAAATATGCAGTGTAGTTAGGATGTCCAGTTGCCTGCCATCAACTCCAGCTTTGATCTTGAGCATAACACTTAAAAATATACAGCAGTACTTATTTTCCTAGCTTTAATTAAAAAGTCAATTGGCCTGAACTTGGTTGAATCCAAGTTAATTCTTAACCCTAATTTTATATATGTTTTTATATACCTTACAAAAATTGATTTAAAAAATCACAGTAAGGATATATTTTCCAACTCCAGAATAATTTACTTCTGATAATTTTATACATATACACGCACACACACGTAGACACACACTGTGTGTGTGTGTTTATGTATATTTGTATCTGTTACGTCAAACTACATGAAGGTGCTACATAAAGTTTTCTTCATTGCCATAAAGAAAAATGAAATCTAAAATATGTTTCACTAACCCCATCCTAATTTCATGTAATTTTATCTTGAATAATGTCTATTTGAATTTTAGTGGATAGCTGCATAGCTGGGTTGTATGTCACTGTGTAGGAATCTTATTTCTACTTATTAAATTTGCTGCTTAAAATTAATGGCATATTATAATACTAAACTCTAAAGCAATAAACTGAGAAAGTTTGCCAGTGTACATTCAAACATTATTTCCAAGTTTAGTCCTTTGCTGGACAGATTTCCTCTGCCTGCCCAATCTGAACACATTTAGTCATTTGTCATCAGACTCCAAATTTAACCGAGTTAACATATTTTATTTAATCTTCCCCAAAGGAAATAAATTGAACTCTACTAAAATAGAAAGGTTTTTTTGGGTGAAGAAGTTGTGCAGTAAATCACACACACATAGCTAACACTTTAATATCCTGCATATATATATATAAGGAAAACAACTGCCAAAGTAGCTGAAATTATAATGAAACATAATCTTCCTCCCACACATGAGTACATGCATTTCAGTTTTCTTGTTATATCTTTTCCAAGAAAGGTAAAAATGTCCCCTTTATTTTAAAATGTCACTTTTAGTATTTATTAAAATATAATGCAAATGTATTTTTGTTATTTCAATATATATGAGGAATAAACGTTTCTTATCTCCAGAAGGGGCACATATTCAAAGCAGGTTCTTAGTAGAAATGCAAGACCAGCCTTGAAAACTCATGATTTAACCTAAGGAGAAAAATAATGCAGTGAACATTAACCTAAAGGGAGAAATACAACCAAATATGTTTAGTATACTAATAACTTGAGTACTTAATGATAAACTTGAGACTAAGTTTTGCAAAAGTTGTTTGTTTTAACACTCTCTAATGTTTTTATTTAAGAAACTTGGTTCTGAGTAGTGGGGCAGCATGGCTTCAGACAAAAAAAAACCATGGACACATATTTCAGTGATATGAATTATGTTCATAGAAAATGGGCTATGTAAATAGAAGATGAGTATTTTAGAATAAACTGTTACAAGACAAAAACTTTTGCTCCAGAACCAGATTGGGAGGGAAAAAAGTCTGTAACTCAACCATGAATTTTGTCTCTTCAGCATAAAGCGTATTTTTGGTTAGAATTGAAGAAGTTTAGTTCTAAAGTGAAATAAATTTTTCATTTTTCAAGATACCTTATATTAAAACATTAGTTCCCTTGTGAGTTGATTCAAACAATTTTTATATTTATTCCTTCTCACTGATTATTATCAACTCTTAGTCATTTTCTCTAAACTTTAGACTTCAAATTTTCATAAATATTTGAGCAAAATTGTCAGCTGAGTAAAAAATAGTTGAGATCACTATTAATATTTCAGGTAAAAGCTTCCTATATTTGAATTTTATGATGTGACCTCTTTTCCACAGTCATGTATTATGTAAGTTGCATAATGCCAAGTTTTCATCATCCCTATTTTGACGGATTTTTATCATTCAGACAATGTTAATAAGGCATCCAGTCATTGCAGGCTACTTCCTTCTTAGGCGCGGTAGAGGTTATAAGACATGATTCTGTCCTCATAAAGCTTATGTGAGAATAAGAAAAATAGACCAACTATGACATAAAAGAAATTCACATCAAGCACCAAAGGCTTCTTTTAGGGAGGATGTACTACATTAGTTTTGCAATAGAAAGAGTATTGGCTTTAAGGCCAAATGAGCAACACAGCTTGACTCCTGACTCAGACACTTACTGACTGTGTAGCTTCGGGCATGTTAGTTGACATTTTCAAGCTCTAATTTCTTCAACTGCAAAACTAGAATACTAATATCTAAATTACAAAGTCATGTTTAGGATTGGAGAGAAACTATATAATGTCCCTGACACATGGTGGTTATTGGAAGACAATTCTTCATGATTATCTCTTGTTTGTTGCATGGGTCAAGCCACCTGAGATAAGGCATTTATAGCCTGTTTTGGTGTAAGAAGACATTCCAGGATAGTAAAGCTAAAGATGTCTCCCTCCCTGGAGACATCTCAGGATAGTAAAGGTAAATACTTTCCCTTCTTCTCCCTGAAGGAGATTCATTTACATTTCATAGTAATAAAGTGGGACATCTGTGTATATCTTGGAGTAACAATAATATCTCTCTCTCTCTTTTATGGGAGAAGAGGATGAGCATGTCACCCGCAGCCCTATATAAGAGGAGAGTTTCTGAATTTTGAAATTGCATTCCTTTGATGCACGGGTAGTGGATGACACTCGCCACATTCCCTTGTGGGAAATGGGGCATCGAGGAACCCACACAAGGTGTTGCTTTTGCTGCTGTTTTAGTCATAATATACTGCCTTTGTCTCTGACCCAGATAGATGTCGTTGGTAGATGTTAGATAGATGATAGGTAGATGCAAAGATAGATACACAGATATATAGATAGATACATAGACCACAGCAAGTTAAATTTTTAGCTTCCAAGTACAGTAAAATTTTAGTTATTCAAGTAGTTACTCATTATTTTTATTAGTAGAATTGGTAGTTTAAGAGCTGTCATTGTTATTAAATAAGACATCAAAGATGAGAGCATTTGAGCTGAGTCTTGAAGAAGGAGTAGAGTAAGACCATTTACAGATGGTGCAGAAAAGCATTTCAAATATCAGGAATAGTCTAGACAAGACTGTGTGCAAGAGGTGAATCACTGCTGGGCTCATAGTAGAAATCATAAGTTGTTAATTTTGCTTAAGCACAGGTTACACAAGGAAGACTAGCCAGAAACAGTACCAGAAAAAGAATTTGATTCAAAAGCATGCATTGCCTTGTCAAGGCAGTTGCTTGAAAAATATCAGATAGCAATAGGAAAAAAGTTGCATTTTTTAGCAAACAGCAGATATTCAAAGTTACATTTTTGAAAAGATGACTCTATTTGTAGCACGTATCCAGGAGAACTGAACGGGGAAAGAATGGAAAAGAAACTTCTCCAGTCTTCCAACTGAAAAGTATTGTGGCCTAAAATCAGAGAGTGGCAGTGGCAACAGGCATGGAAGGAGGCCAAAGCAGAGTCATGCTTGGAGTCTTGGTCTTAGCTCACGATGTTTCTGAGCTTTGTTTCAGAGTCTGGTCTATGCATAATCTTTTCAGAATACACACAGTGAACTCAGGGGCTCTGTTACATGAAATTTTCTTACCATTTCAGAATGAACTAAGTTCGCCACTCTAGACTAGAAGAGGTAAACCAAGCTATCTAGACCATATCAGTTAGGAGTAAGTTCATCAGCATGTGACTAGACCCTGACTTAACAATGGGCAAGTCATAGTAACTACCATTTGCCAGGTTGATAGAAGTTGCTGTTGTTTCTCGTTCTTTTAAAAGAAATCCAAAGATGGGTAAGCAGCCCAAAGACAATGTATTCGGTTCAGACCTGAACTGCTTCCATCTCCTAAAGCCTCTGTAGTTGGGTCTCTCGTAATGGCTAAAGGTGGCTGTTTCCAGTCCAGCCTTCACATTCTTATGCAAAATAGCAAGATGGAAGATAAGGCCAAAGAGGCACACCTTAGGGATTGTTAATGGAGGAACTTCCCACTCACGTCTCTGGAACAAAACACAGTCACAGGGCTGCAAAGGGAAAAAGAGGTAGTATGTAGTATTTTCACTGGAAGCAATGTCTCCAATAGAAGTCAGGGTTCTGTTCCTACACAGAGGGGTGCTATGGACCCCTAATTTTCCATGATCTTCATAAAAAAGCTCTAGATTTGCCCTAATAAGAAGTAGACTTACTCAAGCCAGATTCCCATAATGTGACATTCGAGTGTCATGTGGCTTTTTGACTCAGAGAATTCATCTTCACCAATTTGTATTGTCTCTCAGGTTCTAAGCCACCATTTTAGCAAGTAGAGTATTTTACAATCAAATAAAATATAAAAAGAAATCCTCAAGGTTGTTACTATCTCCATTTAATATTCTAACAAGATTTCTTTGTTTTTAAGAATCTACTTTTGAAATGAGACATCTCCAAAGATAAGACGGATGATGATGAATATCTCAGAGAGCTATGAAGGATATTCCAAAGATGTGAAAAATGAGAAAGCATCAGGAGATGAGAAAAGTTTTTAGAAACGTGGACATTGAGCTAGGTCTTGAAAAGTGGGAGAGTTTGGATTAGGTAGAGATGGAAGGAATTGAGTATTCAAGGTGAGGAGGATTTTTAAAAGAGTGTTATGAAAGCACAGGGTGGGAAGGTGCTAGTATATGGAGCATATGATGGGAAATGGGAAAGGATGATATCCCAGCAGACTTTTAATTCTGAGTTCCAGAGTCTGTGATTTATTCTTAAGTGTTGGACTTCCTTTCTCCGTGTTCAGAGTTGATGCAGAGCTAGCACATTATGCATGGGCACATGGGAAGGGAAACCAGGGAAGAACTTAAGTACTAAAATGGGTAGAACAGTACTGCAAAGGGAATCTCCTGCTCACACGCTGCCCTACCACTACTCTCTGGGCAGGGTAAAGTATGCTTGTCCTCCCAGGAGAAAGTGTGTATTGCCTCCCAGGCTGAGAGAGTCAAGGCTACCTCTAGGCTGATTTTACTCAGCCTTAAGCAGACTGTACCTTCCAGTTTCCAAACACTCAGTTTCACATTACTAATATGACTGAAAGAATTGACGCTCAACAAATGTTTTTGCTGTTAGGATTGCTGTATGGCCATGGACATTGTGACATTCTCAATAAAATGTTTATTGAACACATAATGAAATCTATGTTTAAAGCAAAACATAACTGTGTACACAATACCACCATGGGCTCACTGGATAAATTTAGACATTGGCCAAACTATAAAATCTATTAACTGTTCTTTGGTAAGCATGAAGTATGAGTAAAGGTGCTGTTTTTACATAAATACCTATGAAATACAGCTTCAAAAGTATAAGAATAGTCAATAGGAACTGAGTCTACCTTGACATAAATTATACTTTTAATATTCAAATAACCTGAACAGAAAGCTCAAATGTGTTCGAAGGCTTGATTAAGCCAAACCACATCATTAGAAATCTTTTATTTGGTTTGATTTTATTTTATCTGCTTTTGCATTCCTGAGAATAAAAAAATCACAAAGTCAAATGTGAAAGAATTTGAAAACATGTATGGCAGTTGTGCTGGGCTTTCTTTTCTTTCTGTCCCTCACAAAATTTTTTAGTTCCAGCTAAACCAAGAGATGCAAATAAAATTTCCGCAATCCTAATCCACTCCCATTTATCTGATATCCAAAAGGCCTTAGAGAGTTTAGATTGGCTTTACTCTCATATTGGGGGTTCAAGAATGCTATCGATAAATATCAGTAACTTCAGGTTACTCCCTTCCTTCCTTCCTTCCTTCCTTTTCCCTTCCCCCTTCCCCCTTTTCTATTCCCCACTCCCCTCCTTTCCCCTGTCCTCCTTTCCCTTCCCTTCCATCTTTTTCTGGATTTTTTAATGTGCTTCTATATTACAGATGTTAATCCTTTTTACTTACATTTTTTAGTCTGAAAATCATCTTTTAACTGAGTTTATTAGAGTTTCTGATTTAACATTTTACTTTTATTTTCAATATTATTTTCCTTTACAGCTTTTGCATTTTCTATCTTGATAAGCCCAGATTTGCAGGCATATATTTGCCTATATTTTCTAGTGTAATTTTTAGAGTTTTGTTCTTTTACACTGGTAATTCTGTAAAGAATTCTAAATTCTTTAGAATCATTGAGGATCCTAAAGGACAGCAGATTGTCATGCTGCTATAGAATAGTTCATGTTTTTCTCATGAATTTAATATTCTTAGTTAGCAAATTCAATAGATTTTCCATTCATTGTTAATCTTCTTTTTGCCAAATGATCTTTATGTCAAATGACAGAGTTCTAACATCCATTCTATTTAGTTATTATGTAGATCAAACCTCCCCCAACCCCCACTATTCCATTGCCTTAATCACTGCAATTTTTCAAAATTGACTTGGCTGTTCTTGCCTGTTTTCTTATCCCAATTAATGTTAGTATCAACCTATAAGGTAACCCAAATAAACTTTCAGGGATATTAGCTTTAATTACTTTCACTAAAAGATTAATTTGAGAAGAATTAGCCTAACAGTTCTACTACACATAATTCAGTTTTTCTGGTGGAAATATAAATGCTGTACTCCAAACCCCAGTGCCAATGCACAGTCCCTAGCCTTCTAGAGCTTAATGATGACGTGTGCTTAAACTTGCACAGAGGACAAATCATTCATATTTTGATAGTCTTTCCTGGTTGTATTGTGTTATTTTATTAAATTTCTTTCATATATTTTGTTGCATCTTAATCCTGCAAGAGAAAGGGTATATGATATTTCCCAGGTTACCAATATGGAAATTGCTGTCAACAACATTTGATGGAATTACCAGACCCAAACCTAAGTTTTATGTTTTCTAGGCATGTACTTTTCCCACTCCACCAACCTGTTAGATCACCCCCTTAAGATACCATCAGAATAATTCACTTTCCTTTCATTGAAAAGCTGGACTAGTCACTATTGAGAGATAATATCTACAATCCACAAAATACTATCTTTAAAAGGCACATGTTATTTGAACTAAAAAGACTTTCCAAAATTATTGAGCAGCACTTCTTTCATTTACAGTTGAAGAAATTGAGGCTAAGAGAAGTGAAGCCATTTTCAAGATTGCCTAGCTAGTTGCTGATTGCATAGTATCAATTTTAAAGCACATGTTCTGGCTTTGATCTACTTGCAACTCTCCTTGCTGAAAGCTGCCATGCTAAAAAATAAAATAAGATAAATCTGCTGATAACAATGCTTAGAAATTCAGAATCAGAATGACTGCTTCTCTGAGACCTCAAAGCACCAAGTGATACTTCTATACTAATGTTTTCTCAAAGTTTGCACTATCCACTGGAGAAGTTATTTCCTGACATCTGTGAACAATAATATACCTTTACTGTCCATTGTCACCAAGGCTGATATTGTTTTGCTAGATTCAGGCTGTAATCATTTGAAATAGCTGTTTAGTTCTCATGTGATTGATTTTAATTTGAAGGCACACAAACTATAGCATGTTTTCTCCTTACTAGGAAAAAGCAAAAGCTAAGAACTTAGGAAACAGACATTTTTTTTTGTCTTTGCTTTGATCATAAAATATGATTACTGAGGTGAGATGATTGGCTAAACATTTTTAGCCACAGATTATGTTAACCTTTTTTTCTGGCTCTTCTTTAAGTGTTTAGGTAAGTATTTTATTATGAGTTCATGAGGTGGTACTTAAATCATCATTCAATCTAAACTTTTAAACATTTTCAAGCAGGTCATCATTAAAAAGATCAAATTCTGTGTAGTAACTGCTTCTTAAATTACCTAATTTTGTAGCTCTTTTAAATATTTCCGTAGACCATGAAGCCAAAAAAATACACCATCATAAATCCTCTGAGGCAATTATTTTGCACACAATTTTTAAAAAATGTTTAAACTGAAGCCATTTTTACACAGCAAAATTAATAAAATTCAACTAGGAGATAGTTGCTCCAGTAACCATTAGACAGAGTTGTTGCTCTTTAATCTTGGAGATAGCAAGATTTTAAGATGTATGTAACAAAAGCTTTCAATATGAAGTCAGCACAACTTTTCAACAATCCAATGAACTGTCTTCCCGGTATTCCCTTTTCCTTAATAGTCTTTCATTCAGACCCACTCAGCAACCTCAATACTGAATAAATCTAATCTGAGTGGTTCCAAGTGGCTAAAAATATTACAAAATTATTCATACTGATTTACTGTAAATTCATGATCTTCAACCCCTGCTGTTCTCCTAATGGTGTCTGTTACTACCTCTATGTTTGCATACTCATCTCTCTTAATGTGTTCTTTGCTGTTTTCAGCACCATTCACCTGTAACTTTTTTACCACCTTCTCAATTGTAGTAGGCAATCATGTCGATTTCTTACCTAGAAAAAAATCAGGTGATTATTTCCCTTGCTTTCCACCACAAATCCTTTATTCTTTATTATATTCCACAGTGGAAAAACATTTCCTGTCCCCATACAAGACCAAATCCTTCACCTATGCTCTGGGTCCAATCAACTTGAAATGAGAGCACATATGTCTGCATACTACCTTCTTCTCAAAATGTCATTCTCCATCAGCAGCTCCTTGTAGGCAGTGACCTTGTCTGTCTTGCTCACCATCATGCTTCCATTAGCCTAAAAGAGTACACAATAATAGTTGCTTAATAATATTGAGGATGGGAAGTACTCCGTAATTATTCATCAAGGTTGTATAACTAAATTCAGTGGGTAGCTACACTATGCTAATAATCAATAGATATTTTAAGTACCTTTAAAGTTGGATGAAGTGCTGATAATATACAGCCTCAACTTGTGTGAATTATTTCATCCACACAAATTTGCTCTTTATACTTTTTGTATTTTGGGAGTGTGGGGGACCTGATTATCTTAGCTTTGGTTCTCCCTGGTTGCCTTAGCTTCAGATCCAGGCTAGATTTACATTTATTTTCTACTATAGACTTGTCATGTAATAAATTCTATCAGTTTTCAGGATATGGGACCATTTTAGCGTCTACTTGTCAAGTCCGTACACACCCAAGCAGGCAAAGTAGGCACTGATTCAGGGTCTCCATCTCACTACACTGGGTTTCCAAAAAAAAAAAAAAAAAATCCTTGAAAAATACAGATGAAACGTAATACAAGAAATAACAAGAATGGAAACCAATGGAAACAAACCTTGGGGGAAATGAAGGCTATTTTGCTGTCACAGCCAAGGACAGAAGGCAGTTGGTGGCTACTCTGAGAAGAGAAATTTTTAAAAGATGGCTTAAATTTTGCTCATCTCTTTCTTTAGACGATTGCCTTAGGACTCCATTGAAAGCCCACATCAGAGTGTCCTGAAGAATAATAACATAGTCAGTGCAGAATGCTACTAGGGTAAGGAGCTGTAAACAAGCAAGAGGAGATTGCCCTCATACCCACTCTTCTGTCCCTCCCTCCTAAGCCCCTAGTGTTGGGGAAATTCAGTACTTTATTAAGGCTTCCTACATATGGACTACAAATTGGTCTAGAGTCCAGGAAATTATTCTATGGTAGCCCAATGCTTCATCCTTTCAGGATGCACAAGGTAGAGTATGGAACATATAGTAAAACTGATGATGCATGCTTGGAAATTCTGCACAATGTCTGTGGAAGATGGCTGACTTTCATCCACGGATGAAGAACAAATATGGAAAATAACCTCCAGGAGACATGACAAAGAAAATGAGCAACCCAACCAAGGGCAGGAATCATTAGCTGAAATCTTACAAAAGTCCACACCAAAAAAGGGACATTTTTCTCTAAAAGATATGTTTCTTTTGTAAACACAATGGACTAAAATAATCATTTCTGAATTCTGACCGAAGAACCCAGATTTTAAACTAAGAACACTGACAGAAAGAGATGGGATATAAATGTAACTCAGAAAATGGGGTTAAAAATGGGAAATGTCTCAGATTAGATTCCAGAAGCCCAAATAGTTTTGCTTATGATCCTGTGAATTTATTTCTTGGGAGATTTAGTGGAAGTAGGTACAGAAAGCTAAAAGTATTGCTTTTTAAAGATTAATTTTTTGTGATAAAAATACAATACATTTAAGAATGAGTGTTTAAGATATAAATGTAAAGGTAACCGCCATCCAGGTCAGGAAATAGACTATTACGCAGAAGCTCCTTCCTTCTCAATCCAATCCCTATCTTCCTCTTTAAAGATAACCATTATCATCAGAGTATGGTGGTGCATGCCTGTAATCCCAGCTACCCAAGAGGCTGAGGCAGGAGAATCACTTGAACATGGGAGGCGGAGGTTGCAGTGAGCCGAGACCGCATCACTGCACTCCAGCTTGGGTGACAGAGCAGGATTGTCTCTCCAAAAAAAAAGGATAACTATTATCTTGACTTTTATGGCTTTACAACTTGAATGCTTCTCCTTATACAATGCAGTTAAGGGCGTTTTGTAATTGTATAGTATTTTTTTATTTATGTCTTGCTTTTTTGGCTAATAGCTAAAACTTATAATGATAAAAATCCATTGTGCTGTTGTTTATAATTGCAGTTCAATCATTTTCGTTAATTCATTATTTATTCATTTTCCTACTGACGATATTAGGGTTGTTTCCACTTAATAAGTGTTTTGAAAAATGCTTCCACAAACTTTGTCATTTTTATCATCAGGTGTAAATATGCTCGTGTTTTTCTAGGACATACACCTAGAATTTTTGGAATATGTGAATATGCCTAACTTCATTAGATATTAAAAAACTGTTTTCCAAAATGCGTTGTTTCTTCCTGATGGTTATAGGCCATTTGTATAGCTCTGTTTGTGATGTGCCTATCCAAAACATCTGCCCATTTTTTCTATGGAATTATCCTTATTTTTTATTGACTTGAAGGTTAAATTACTTCACCAAGATCACATATACAATAACTTGCAGAAATCTGAAGCCCTGATCTGTCTGATTGAAACATTCTTAATTGCTATTACCTCCCAAAATGACTACAGAATAGCTTATTTTAAAAAGCCAAATAATTGCATGTATTAATGGATATATTAAAGAATTATGTGTTTTAAAATGTTGTAGGTTTTCAAGTAAAACATACTATGATATTATATGCATAGTTTCACTCATGGATTTATTTTATTTTCATTCATGGATTGTAAAGACAGTTCCACTTATTATAGAGAGTATGTGGGTAGTATTGAATGCCTATTATATACCAAACATGCTATTTGCATATATGTGTATTTCATATGGCAGTGCCAAGTATGTATAGGTTTATACTTATAAGGAATGTTAGAGATAAAATCGCATGAATACTCTTGAACTCATTGGAGAATAGTTTTAGTTAAACAAAGTCTTAAGAGATAGGCAGATTCATTGGTATGAGTGAATTTTGTATTTATACAGCTATACATATGAGCATTATGTTGACACAAAACTATTGCTTTTTAACAACTGGTTGAACTGAAAGGCAGTAGTATGTAAGTAGACAAATGATCTGGAGCCATAATTTAAAATTTGTGTGATTTTATTTAAATGAGCTCAAATATTTGTTCTTTTGGTCTTTCTCGCCTATCATAATTTTTTCCTTTCTCTCTTTATTTTTCTTCCTCCATTCTTATCCACTCTGTTCTCTTCTGTTTACAGTACTGGGGCTTACAAGGAGGGGACTATTTCAAAGCTTTAGAGGTAAGGGGTTGCAGAAGAGTGACTAAGGAAGATGAGGATAGAGAAAGAAGGAGACATTTTTTTCTTTGGCTACTAGCTTGCAGTCGAATTGCCTTCTTTCAGCTACACATTCTGTGAAAATGATTGCTACCTTTTAGAACAGCAGACCTGGGGAATGGGGCCTTATCCCAGTGCCAATAAAGAAGCCACTGCTGTCAAGCTGCAGGTGCAAGCCCTCAATTAGAACGTGCCGTTCATCTCTGTCAACACTAATGAAATTCAGAAGCCTAAAGTGACAGCTACAGCAACTGGTTTGGGAGTTTAAAAATTAATACATTCAAGTTTCATTTTCCCAGCCCTTCCAACCTGGCTCCTTCCACTGGGAAGATGAGCAGAAGGAGCCTCGCCCCACCAGCATGTGCACGTCCAAGAGTTGAGGCCGAAATCCAAGTGGCGTCGCAGAATTGTTTTGAAAGGCAGGGAAAGAAGGGGGGCAGGTAGGGGATAAAACTCAGGTGCCCTTTTGAACTCTGACAAGACAAATGAACCTTCAGTCATGATATTCCAGACCAGAACTGACAAGTTTCAAAGGCAGAAGTTGGATTGCAAGTGCAGCCTGTCTGTCAGAACCCACCAAGAGGAATACTAAATGAAGGTTGAAGTGGAGCAACAGTTCATTTGGAGCATACTTTTAGACAAAGCAAATACAATACTAAGGAGGTCAGTTTCTGAAAATCATCATAAAGAATCTACTGGATTTTATAAAGTGGAGCTGCATATTTATTCACAAGTGAAATAAACCATTACATATAAATTGTATTTCAAATAAAAGGGACTGAGGACTAAGAATGCTATAGTGCTTGAGCTATTTCTAGAGATAGAGAAATAATTAATAGAAAGCATTTAAAAAATGATCCCTTTTCCTTTTAAAATTTGGAAACATGCCCTTTCAGCTGCTTGTATATATGTGTTCTCTGAGTTAATCTGAAAGTTTCCTACAAATGATGTGAAAATTTGCCATGAATCAGAACCAAAACATTTGACAGCAAATCCCCTGCTGAAATCTGAGAGTCCATATTGAACAGATTTCTGTAGTATAAGTGGAACACTGCCAAGAATTTTTTTTAAGAGCCATGATATCTCAGAGGAAATATATAAAGAGTTTCTTGATTCTTTTAGCCAGCGCAGCCAAACCCTTTCCCTGAGGTTAGGGCCAGCACACTAGGTATGGCTCTTTCCTTCTTCCTACAAATTCCTGACTTCATCCATCTTCTCTTTTGGCTCACTGGTTTGTAGCCTCTCTCCTCTGGTTTGAACTCAGTCGAATCTAAGAGCTGCTTTTTTTTCTCAGTTAGCAGTGGATCAGGTCAAGCGCAGGTCAGTTGGTATCTTCTTTTTTTGAAAGCTGTTTCTGTGGGAGTTTTTTAGTCAGCTGCAACTCTCTGCCTTCAGCCCTTCCCAGTATGGCACCTATTATAAATTCATAATCCTCAGCCCATCCTCACAGTTCACTGCACATCATCTAAGATGGTACATACAAACCTTGTGAAGCCATCTCAGAGCAAACACATTTCCCATCCAAATCACAAAATCCAGCTCATTAATAAAAATGCTCCTGGGCTTTTATAGTGGGGGATTATTAAATGACATGATTAAAATATGACAGTGTTTCTTTTTAATTTCTATTAGAAAATAAATGCATTTTTATGAGAGGCAGTATAGATCAGGTAATCATATACTGTATTCACCAAAGCCAGGACACCTCTGACAGTTAAAGGAAATACTATATATAATTACTCCAAAATGGCAGGCATATATTAAGACTTCCTGAACTACCCAGGTTGTATGTCATAAAGGTAGGTCAGTTGTGCCACAATATAGCTCTTGTCAGGTGTCTGGCTATTGGAAAAATCAGTCAGCTGACCTCAATGGTATTAATCTATCCCTTCGGACTTAAAAATGTAAGAAAAATGGTACTTGCTTTCCAATAGCCAAGAACTAAAAGTGACACTTTTGGAAAATTTAGAAGAGATGAGAATGAAAAATTAAGTCTTAAAAGAGAAAACATACTGTGGAGGAGATATAATTGTCTGAGTAATTTCTGGTCAGCAGAATCAGTTCATATATTCTGATTAGGCTCCTACTATGGGATAAAACACTCCTCTAGGCATTGAAGGGTATTCAAAATACCAGGTATTGCTTGTTGCATGACAGTCTAGTTAGAAAGACAATATACAACAGTATGCCCTACAGCAGCTCTGCAAAGGAAGAGAATTATTTGGGCTGAGATGGTCAGAAAAGATTTTTAGAAGGAAGGGCAAAATTGATTATGCTGGTCCTGAATTGAAGTATTTAAATAGGCAGAGAGGTTGTGGGAGGGACTTCAGGGAAAGAAAATAGCAAGAACAAAGAATTGGGCAGTGAGGTATCAGTAATGTCCAGTTCATAGTCAGTGGACACGTAAGCCACGGCTAAAGTATACTACGAAGTGGAGAAGATAAAACTACAATGATCAGTAGACAGGATTAAATGTCAGGATAAGGAGAGGTGTATGACACTTTGAAGCGCTGCTGGAAATGATGTGATATATGTTAGGAAACCAGTTTGACATGAGGATGAATTGCTGCCTGGAGGAGAAAAAATGAAGTCAGGGAGACCAGTTACATGGTTATTTCAGTACTCCATATATGAGAAGAGAAAGACCTGAATTAAATGAGGATAATTAAAAAATGAAGTCTATATTTTTTAATGACCTAGATGAGAAAATCCAGTTTATTCTTCATAACTGATTCGATAAATTGATCCAGAGTGGCAGATTCAGACTGAAGCACAGCTTCCAAATCTCTTAAAGTTAGAAGTGCCATTGTGCTTAGAGAGGAAGGTGAGGTGTTTGCTTCCAGACATGTTTACTTTTAAGTGGCTGGGAACCATCCTGATGAGGAAGTACAGAGTGGATAGGTGTTCTGCAGGTATTTTAAAGTTAGAGTTAGTTTGGGTCATTAGAAGTCATCACCTTGAAAGTGATTATAAAAATTTGAGAAATATGACTTTTCTTTCTTATTTAATATGCACTCAACTATAGAGATTTCATCTATATCACTGTATATAGATAAGAAGGCAGGGTGACATCACTGATTTCACTGTATATAGATGAGAAGTCAGGGTGGAATGAGGAAATAAATCTTTGAAGGAGGCAAAGGAAGAATGGTCTGAGTGGTTAGGTAGCAAACTAGGATTTTGTGGTTTTATAAAACCTAGATGAAGAGGTCTTAAACAAGGAGGGAGAGATTTCCATTATTTAAAGAGCAAAGAGAAGACAAGTGGAAGACTTTTAAAAGGCCACTGGATTTATTGTTTGGATTATCATTTTTGAGCAAGAATTAAGCTTCATGAGAGTGGTAGAATTTTAAAGTGACTAGATGTCAAGGAGATTGAAGCAGTAGATGTATTAAGCTCATTGAAGACATTTTGTAGTACAAAAAAAGCAAAATATTATAGATAACAGCTTCCAGGGCATCAATGTATATCATAAGTTAGATTTCTGGGAGATACACTGGAGATGTAGGAAAAAATGTTTTTTGGAGTCATTCATAAACAGAAGGAAGGTGACATAATTGAAACAAGAAGTCAGTTGGAATTTCCCCAGATGGCAAAAGGACATCATCCCCTTTGTATCTAGAAAGGATGGTGATTGATAGGTACAGATAAGGCAATATTTAAGTAAGGAAGGAAATATATATGGGACTTACCACATTACCTCCCAAGAAGACGATGCCTAAGTGTATCTCTGCATCTCTTTATGAAAGTTACCAAGTTCTGTTGTTTCATATTGTGTTTCTTTACATCTTTCTTCCAAGTCTTCCTTCCCATCAATTTTGTTTACTTTCTTATTTCATTTGTTGAATTGTTTTCCACTTTCTTTTGGTGTTCCTCCTTAAATAGCAATACATAATATTTTTAAATGGATATATTTTTATTTGTTCCATATCTTATATATTTTGTGCTATCTGTTCATGGTTTATATTTTATATATTTTTTCCTCTCATGGTTTCTAATTAAAAATAGTATTTATGATCCCTATTCTGGCGCATGCACAAGTCAGTTAAGTCATAAAGTTGTTTCAGTAAGAAAAGGATGTGAAATATCAAGATCTTTCATTCTTTTATTTTTTTATTTAAAAAGTGACTAGTGTTTAGAAGTATTCATAATTTTATTTTGTGATGTACTTAAAACGTAGAAAATAACATAGAGACTGGACTTCAGACAAAGCCCTATTTTATTGATAGTGAAGTGAGTTACATTTTAGCTAATTTACATTGGATTCAGGAAAAAGTGCATGTGCCATTTATTAAAGGACTTGAAGCTGAATTTGTGCACTGAGTACAATTTGAAAATGGTGAAACACTAAATAAATACTTAGATTTTAAATTGTAGATGCATTGAACTTATTTTTATACCTTATAAGAAATCATTATTGTGGCCGAAATAGGACTCATACAACTGCTGGGTTGATTTGTAGGTTGTGTTGACATGACTTCAAACGTGTGAATAAAAGGTGAAAAAAATCAGTTAATTATCTAGACATTTATAAACCCTAGATGTTTGACACTATGTAGAAAACATATTTGTGTTCAATTTTTATTCAAATATTGGCTTCCTGAACCTCTTGGAACTGTCTTTTAATGTTTTGTGACTCAAAACCAGAGTCAGTTACCAAGCAATTTTTATTCTATTTTTCACATAGAAGCATCATACATATGCCTCCTAACTTGAACTCCCCATGACCTATTACTCTAACATTTGCTGAGGAGTAATTTTGTGGCAGAAACTGCAAAGTGTTTACACAGATTATCTCTGGTCCTCACAACCAACCAGAAAGCAGTATTGGTTATCCTCATTCTATACTTACACATTAGACAGATTAGGCTCAGAAATGCTTAGTAAGAGGGTGATGAAATTCCAAGAAAACACAGGTTCGTGTGGTTCAAGACCTACTGCCTTTCGACTGCTACACAAAGCTACTTTTCTCCCATTGTACCCATGATAAACTGTCTTTGACTAGAACTGCATTAATTCAACGGCTTCCTAAGTGGATGTCCCTGCCTCAGGTCTCACCATGGGTCAACACTCTCTAATACTTTTAATAATTGGATATATCCTTTATAACAGCGTTCAGTGATCCCTTAGGCACAAGAAACAAGAATCTCATAAGACAACTTAGTAAAGCAGAGGATGAAAAAACTTTTATTGTGAAATTTACAGAATTACACTTCATGAAACTGATTGCAGTTTGTAGAGATGTTCTTTGTCATTTAGTATGTGGCAAATATTTGCAAACATTACATGCAGACTTTAAAAGTATAGATAGATATAGATATAGACTCTGTGGGAATTGGGACTTGTGAGCTCCACTTATCTAATGGGTCAAGCTTGTAAGGTCAAACCTTCCATTTCGGTTTTCCCAGTCTTCTCTGTCCTTCCTCTGGTTTCACTTCTCTTCTTGCTGAATTCTTGATATTTTGTTGTTGCTGCTGTTGTTCTGTCTAATCATTTCTGCCCATCCTCATTATTTGACCCCATTCCAGAAGTAGATTTTATAATGGCAGGTTAAGGCACCTGCCTTGCAGTGACCCTAAGGCTATTACAGGACACATTATCAAATCGGCTGTTGACCTGTTTTAGTTCTTGTTCATCTAGGCCAGCTTTATTATCTACAGCCACAGACCTGCAGTTTGGCAGCACTTTATTCAGCCTTTTACATCAATGTGGGGTGGGGGATACGATGCCATTTGGAATCCAGAGCCCTTATTTGGCCCTGGCTTCCAGCTGTGGGCCATTCCCTTGTCTTTGAGCACCTTCAGGCTCCATAGGAGCTGAATGCTCCAGGGCCTTTGCTGACTTGGGGGCTCAGACTCCAGAAGGCCCCTCCCTTCAAATCCTCATATGGTTGCATTTTCATTTCCCTGTGAAGTCTCTGAAGATACTATCATTTTTAAAGCCTGACTATATTTGTTTAATTTTCTCCTTTCATACTGTATCTTCTTTTGATACCAGTTTGGCACAAAAAGGCTATGTGAAAACTCGTACTACCTTGACCAAAAGTTGGAATATTATAATATTATTCTGTTTGCAATATATACTAATTCCAGTATGTAATGCAATGTTTCTGCATGAGTATGTCAAGAAAGGGGCCTCCTTTCCTCCCTAAAGGAGACAGTGGACCATTGACATAACTCAAAATGTGTGAGTAAATGCTTTAAAAAATCAATTATCCAGACATTTATAAACACCAAGGTATTTGGCACTATGTAGAAAACATAGTTGTGTTCAATTTTTAGTCAAAGAAAATAAAGAGGAAGAGGAGGCTGCATTCCTATGGAAGGAAAAAGATATACACCTTGAAGTTTAGGATAGAGATGTAACCAGCAAAAATCCAGGTGGCTTTCTCCCATGCACCTCTTTGTGGCTTCCCAGAGAGAAAGCTCCTCTCTCTGCCTGTAGCTGGGCAAAGTTATGCTGGAACACATATCTACAACAGCCCTTTCTCATCCCAGAGGGAGGCAAGGTAAGGACTGACAATGAGTCTCAGTGATCTTCCAGAACTCTGCAGACTCAATGATTTCCTCTAGTTCTACAGTTTTATGGGTCTGTCATTAAGGAACAAAATCCAGGTGGTAAGCAAGTATCTCTATTCCTCACAGGAATAGATTCAATAGCACAAGGAAAAGAATGTGCTGTTGGAAATGTTAAAACTAAAGATGCTGTCAGAAATAAGAACAATGTGTTAAGATCACAATCGGCTTCAGGAAACCTGGAACTGCTGCCAGGGGCAAGGAGAATGGGTCAAACTATGTCCAAGCTGGTAAAAATGAACACATCAACTCACTGAACTGAGTTACAAAGGGTTGCCTTAAAAATTTAAATCTGTGTTTCAATTTCAAAAGACCACTGTTTTCTAAATTAACCTATGTTTTACAAAATGAAATAAAAGTCAGTAATCTTGGAAATGCTAAAATATATTTTCTAAGAGCATACTTTCAGTAAAAGCACTAAGTGCAGCCACAAGTGTGAAAAAGAATTAGATAATTAAACAACACAGATTTTCTCAACATTTGATGAACATCTAATGCATAAAGCCTTAAGCAAGTAAAAAAGTAAGACATTCTGTACAGTTAACTTTTTAGTGTGGATTGGAAAAACCATCCTGTAAATGGGATTTTGGAAAGAAATGTAGAGGGAAAAATGTCTGCAAGGAAAAAAGCCAAAGGAAACAAAGTTGTAGTGAAAATTTTATGTGTATGTATAACTTTATATTTTCTGGCATGGTAAAAATACTGATAGGAGAAAAGTTTCCCCGTTCTTAACATATACCTCTATTCAGAAAGAACTGAATAGGTTTAATTATCATTAGATAAGCTGGCCACAGAACTTCCAAATGACTTTAAAGACGGTTTTTTATTTTAATAATTAATATGGAATTAATTTTAAGCAAATTTTAGCTAATTCTGTATCGAGCACACTTAGTAGATTTTCATCTGGATGTGCATATTAGACATCCAATTTCTGTTTTATTAGAACTCTCCAACTATCCTTGTCTCTGGAGAGTAATTTTATTTAATTAAAAAAGTACCCACAATTGTCTGCCTTGTAATATTGCTTACATGAAGTTAGTGTTCCTGACCCGTTTTTCCCTTCATCTCAGTCCTCTAATGCATTTTCTTTTCCTTTTGTTTAAACATTTTCTCCTTGGGGACACACGGCTAAAGGTCAGCAGTAGCCAGCCAACACAAATCCTCTTCTGAAACTTGCACATTATCCATTACAGTTTGGGCAGATGAGGCAAGTTACAATCATGTGTGATGTCATCTATAGTAAGATGGTAGCATGCTTAATTTCAAATAAACACCCAATTCTACTCATCTGAACATAATCACCATTATTTTTTTATTAAGAGAGTATAAATTATTCCCAGTAAGCAAACCAAAACACACCCTGTCTTGCTGCCAGGTTCATCACTCTCTTCCTTAAGAATAATTCCCTCAACCATTTCTTCTGCTTAATTGTATTAAGTTCTTCCATCTAGACAAAATGTCGTATTTATAATAGTGCTGTAGACATCCCTGAACAAGGCTTGCAAATGTCTAAATTACTCTCAGTCCACAATGATTCTGAGTGAATGCTGGCCCATGGGATCTTTTAACCTGCACCCCTACTTCTGAATGCAGAGGCATCAAAGTTGATGGATGAGCAGCATAGTGCCAAACCTTTAGAAGCCTGGACACTTCCATGCTGATGATATCTGATGCCTCACTTTCTTAAGGGCATACCATAAGAAGAATAATGGCAGTCAAAGTTGCCCATTTTCTTATGCCTGAAACCTGTGAAAGCTTTAGGTTATATGGCGAAGAATAATTAAGGCTGAGATGAATTTAAGATTGCTAATTCTCTGATCCTAAGATGAACAAATCATTCTGGATGATACTGGTGGGGCAAACATAATCACAAGCTCCTTAAATGTGATAGAGAGAGGTAGAACATGGAAAAGGATTGTAATGCAAGGAAAGTGAGCAATTTCTAGAAGCTGGAAAAGGTAGCAAAATGGTTTCTTTTTTACGATCTCCAGAAAGGCCTGCTGACACCTTGATTTTAGCCCACAGGGACCCATTGCAGATTTCTGGACTACAGAACTATAAAATAATAAATTTGTGTGGTTTTAAGTTTGTGGTAACGTGTTACAGAAGCAATAGGTAACTAATACAGAACATTTAAAAATAATAGGGATGAACATTTCCATTTCCAGATGGAAACCTGTTGCTGGGCAAATGTTAAACATGTCTTAGTTATGCTACTTAGAGAATGATGTCAATTTTACTTCTCATTAAAAACGAATTTTGGCTTTTGGCAAAGATGTTTGTCAGGAACAAGAGGCAGAAGACACCTTGCTTTAAGACAACCCACACAGCAAAGACAATATCTGGCACAAAATTGTTTCTCAATAGATGAGTTTTGAATGAATGAAAAGATACACTATGGGTGGCTTGATTTTTCTAGATAACATTCTATAGTGCATTAGCAGGTGCTAGTCTTTCGACATCAAATATTTAGTGAGCAAGTACTTGGAGTTAGGCTTTGTTCTAGTGACAAAAACAGTATATGTTCAGAAAGGAAGATATTCCCGTGTTTGGAACATTTACTGGAAAAGGAGGCTGAAATTGACCTGGTCAAGAAATCGTAAGTAAATCATAGATACATACTGAGGAAAGGAGAAGGTGTTCTGGCAGAGAAACACCTGTTTCTTTAGCAGGCAGCAGGAAGGAGGAGGGCAGGAATAGTAGTCTCAAGTGCGGTGTCATATAGAGAAATAAGGCAACTATTTAATGAAAGACAATCCAGAGGGCTGGGCAATGAATATTCATCACCTGTATCCCCAGTGTCTACACCAAATATGTGTTCAATAAATATAGGTAAATAATAAGTAAATACCCCAAAAGAATAAGAAAAGAAAAGCAGATATAAGGTATTTTAGAAAGGTTTTAAATGCCAACTTAGGAGATAAGGAATATTATACAGATAAAAGTAAAAATATTAATGAAGACTTAACAAGAAAATGCCATGAAGAAATCCGTTTTAGAAAGATTAACCTGATAATGATGTGAAAGTCTCCCGTCAATAGAGGGAAATGGTTTGGAGCTTCATTATTTTGTGTCTGCAATATTAGTATTGACCCTATTTTCTCTCTGAACTCAATATATATATGTGAAAGAAAGATGTTATAACAGATCAATCAAAAGTATGCCCACTTTCTACTGGCCACAATCTTGTATTAGTGGGAGCTCCAGATCTCTACATGCTTTTGCCAAGATTTCACTTGTTTCTCCCCTCAAATGCCTACAATTTCATCACTATTATATTCCTTGGGACCATTATGATTTTGATGCCTACTCATGTCAGTCACATGGGAAGCCCAGAACTCCCACATCATTCTTCATCCCCCAGTACTAAATGCTTCATGGCTTTTTACCATACCCTTTTTGATTCCGTCTTCTCCCTGACTGTTGAAACTCTTCCATTGTGCCCTTTGGACCATGGAACACATCATCAGCAAAACCCCCCATATGCTCAGCTGCTTCTCTGAATGTCACCTTTTTATTCTACTGAAACTTAACTCTCAAAACCAAGTTCTACCTAAAACACAGCCTCCCAGGCAGCACTCTCAGAAGATGCCTGTTATTTATTTATTTTTTTTTTTTTTTTAGAGAAAAGGAGAAAGAAAGAAACAGCAAAAGGAAGAAAAAAAAGAATGAAAGAGAGAGAAAGAGGAAGAGATTTTAGAAAAGGAGAGAGAAAGAAACAGCAAAAGAAAGAAAGAAAAAAAAAAGAATGAAAGAGAGAAAGAAAGAGGAAGAGAAAGAGGGAGAGAGAACGGGATTCTTGTTTTATTGCCCAGGCTAGAATACAGTCTAAAAATGGGTATTAAAAACCTCTTTTATGCCAATAATTGTGGTTAACAATGGAGACAGGAAGGAATAGGAGATGAAAATAACAAATAAGCAGACAACCAATATTTTATTTAAACCTGTGAAATGCTATGCAATTGCTGGGGAGTGATTTACTTCCAATTATCTGGTCACTTTTAAGATAGGTATAATGTGATGCTGAGAAAAATGTATGTTTTGTGGATTTGTGGGAGGAGAGTTCTGTAAATATTTGTGAAGTCTAGTTGTTCCAGGTCTGAGTTCAAGTCCTGGATATCCTTGTTGATTTTCTATCTCGTTGATCTATGTAATATTGACAGTGTAGTGTTAAAGTCTCCCACTATTATTGTGTGGGAGTCTAAGTCTCTTTGTAAGTCATTAAAAACTTGCCCTGTGTATCTGGGTGCTCCTGTAATGGGTGCGTATATATTTAGGATCCTTAGCTCTTCTTGTTGCATTGATCCTTTCACCACCATGTAATGTCCCTCTTTGTTTCTTGTGTTCTTTGTTGCTTTAAAGTCTATTTTATCAGAGATGAAAATCACTGCTTCTGGTAATGCTAACTGGCTGTTTTGCCCATTAGTTGATGTAGATTCTTCATTATGGTGATGCTCTTTACCTTTTGGTATGTTTTTGGAATGGCTGATACTGGTTGTTCCCGTCCATGTGTAGTGCTTCTTTCAGAAGCTCTTGTAAAGCAGGCCTGGTGGTGATGTAATCTC
>PVKP010009539.1:0-67944 GCA_004027715.1 Plecturocebus donacophilus
TCAAACTTGCTGTGCATATGCATCATGTAGGGGTCCAGATAACTATACAGATTCCTCTTGCCAATCCATAGAGATTCCACTTTAATAGTTTTGGAGCCAGGTCTGACTATTTAATAAAGACCCCAATGAAAGTTATGTAAATGGATCTAGAACTCTGGTTTTCAACTTTGGCTGCACTTTAGAATCACCTGGGGCCTTATCAAAAGTACCAGTGCCTGGCTCTCACCCCAGAGATTCTGACTTAATTTATCTGGAGTATGGGTATAGGCACTAGGAGTTTAAACACCTCCCTCGATAATTCTAATGTACAACTAAGACTGAAAATCAGTGTTCTAGAACCATATGTGAAGAGTTACAATGCCTTAAAGAATCTAAGCTCAAAAAGAGAAACCAAGCTTGGGATAGGTCATTATAATCCCACACTGAATGTGTAATCTCACAAACTTATTGAAGTAAACCTTTGTTTAAGATAATGGGAATTGTCATATAGCAAGCACCCCAAACGGATTGAAATAATCAGTCAGAAAAATATATTAGCTTACTGCTCTAAAATCTGACTCTCACTTAATCGATCCACCCCCTGCAACAACTTTTATCCCATAACCTATCTATAGTAGCCAGAGTTCCAAGGCATTTTTATTTTCTTGTTTTTCTCCTTTGCCTGGAAACCAACAAAGAGTCATGGCAGACATATATAATGGCTATTTGCACAAAGGCAGTATTTGACTATAGACACAAAGTTTGTGAGTTTTGCAATACTTAGATACATATAAAATCCAAAATATTTGAAAATTGATACTTTAACAGTAAAACGTTTTTTCTTTTGTTATTTTAATATGATTCAGTATTGTTCAGAAAATCAATAATCTCTGAACAAAAATATGTTAGACAAATTTTGCCAGAAGATTATCCTCATGAAGTTGGTGTATTTATAATACTAATAGGCCCAAATTTCTAGAACTGATTCAGCTGGGTGCAGTGGCTCAGGTCTGTAATCCCAGCACTTTGGGAGGCTGAGACAGGTGGATCACCTGAAGTTAGGAGCTCGAGCCCAGAGTGGCTGACATGGTGAAACTCCATCTCTACTCAAAATACAAAAATCAGCCAGGTATGGTGGCAGGCGCCTGTAATTCCAACTACTCCGGAGGCTGAGGCAGGAAAATAGCTTGTACCTGGAGGTAGAGGTTGCAGTGGGCCAAGACTGCACCACGGTACCCCAGCCTGGGCAAAAAAACATGAATCTGTCTCTAAATAAATAAATAAATAAATAGAACCAATTTACAATTTTATAAAGATTGTTCCCAGAAATAGAAATAGTATTATAAGTGCAGCTTTTTAAAAATTACATATAATTCCAATTGCCTGGGCCTTCTAGCCAATGGTGATACTGATTTGCAAATTACTGTTGGTCTTAGCTATCATCTTCCAAGTAAGTTGCTTAGGTAGGACCTCATTCACCCCTAAAGTCTTCTCCAGCCACGTCAGGAAATAACTTATTTACACATTTGATAAATATTAATGAGAGCTTACTTACGATTTTGTCAGGTTGCCATTACTGTTGTTCTGACCTTAGTGATAAGGGAAGACTACTCTGTTCTCTGCTGATGGCCACCTGGCCAACTGAAACTGCACATAGTTTGAGGTCAAGTCAAACCCAGCTGTTTTAATGGTATTGGGTCCTACTGTGTTCTTGGGAGCTGGAAAGCCATGCGTCTTTCCCCAGAACCTCTCAAATCTTTGTGTGAACACAGTTTCTCAGCCTTTTTTCCTTAATTGCTCTTTCATTCGGGGTTCAGATATCTGAGGCTGATTTGAGGGACAGATGCTGTGGCCACACCTCTCTTATTCTCATCTCTACTGTCAATCAAAATGAGATTAAACCATTTTCAATCTCATTTCTCCTGTAAGGGCACCTATAAAAAAGATAATAAATCTCCATGAGGATCTGCAGCTCACTTTTACAACAAATATATTATTAACTCCCTACTCAGAACCAAGTACTTATCTGGATAGTGGAATATAGCACCTAACCAAAATAAGCAAGTCTCTGCTGTAATAGAACTTCATTCTAATGGAGAAAAGGATAGTGAAAATGTGACACAGGCATTACCATACAGCCCAGCAATTAAACTCTTGGGCATTTATCCCAGATAAGTAAAAAGTTAAGTTCACACAAATACCTGTACCTGGATATTCATAGCAGCTTTATTTGCAATAACAAAAATCTAGAATTGCACAGATGTCCTTCAACAAGTGAACGATTAAACAAACTGTGGTACATACATACCATGGAATTGCTATTCAGCAATGCAAAGGAAGGACCTGTTGATATATACAACAACTTAAATAAATCTCCAAGAAATTAAGCTGAGTTAAAAAAAAAAAAAAGCCAATCCCAAGAGAATGCATACTAGATGATCCATTTATATTACATTTTCGAAATGGCAAAGTTTTAGAAATGAAGGGTGGATTAGTGGTTTCCAGATGTTAGGGACAGAGGGAGGCGAGTGTGGTTATAAAAAGCGACATAAGGTATCCTTGTGTTGGAACCATTTAATGTATTGACTGTGATGACAGATACAAAAACCTACATATGTAATAAAATCCTATAGAGCTAATTACATACACATATCAATATAAGTAAAACTGGAGAAATCTGAATAAGATTGGAATATTGTAGTAACATCAATATTTTGATTTTATTTTATACTGTAGTTTGTAAAATGTTAACTACTAAGAATAACTGATTAAAGTATACATGGTATTTCTTCAAATTACAGTTTTTCAAATGGATAAAAATCTATAATTGTCTCAATTAAAAATTTAATTAAAAATAACAGCACCACAATGTATAATAACAAGTTTTGTTATGTTTTATAAGGGTGGAGATTGTGGAACAAAGGGGTGTGAGTGCTGTTTTAGAGCATGACCAAAGGAGTTACCAAGTAACAAGCAGAGATGTGAATGAAGTCAGGGAATCAAGCATGTGAATCACAAGGATTAGCAAGTATTGAATCCTAAGATATGTCTGGAACATGGTGAATGATTAAAAGAGCCGGCAGAAAGAGGGCCTGGACAGTAGTCAAGGTCATATAAGCCACAGAGAGGACTTTTACTTTTATTGTGATTGTGGAAACACACTTTTGCAAGATGAACAGCAAGGGAGTAAATGAACTAATCTCTATGGAGAATGACTGTGACCTCTGACTGATGGTTAAGAATAGGTGCAGGTATAGGCAGTAGAACCTCTCCACCTGGGAGGTGACGGTGGCTTGGACCAAGGTAGTAACGAACACTTGGCAAAAGCTGAACAACGTTCATATCTGGAAAGTAGTTTGAAGTCAATTATGACCAGCATCATAAATAGTTATTAGATATTTTTAATGAATTTCAGTGGCATTATAATTATTTCTTTTTTTACCTAACTTTTTACTGTAGATGTGGGCAGTGTAATATACTGTTCTCATAATTTCCAGTATGCCTTGTAATTGCCACTTTTTTCTATCTTTCAACAGCATCATTAAGATAGAGTCTAGAAATTTAAAGAGAAATAATGTATATGTTCATACATACATAGGTATGTACAGGTATAAGGAATGTCTTAAACATATATATTGCTATTTAAGATGTTGAATTTTTAATTTTTGATATTCTTAAAAGACCCATAAAATTGATTGTCTTTAGATACATTGTGTGTTACTTTATCTTTCCCATTGGCTAACTCTTGATAGTGTAATGCAGTATATTTTGAAGAAAACATTATAACAGAAGTATGCAAATCAAGACTAACATAATTACATGCTAAAATACAACAATGATTTGAAAAATAGAACATCATTTACATTTGAATAGGAAATCAGAAATCATAATTGCATAGAGTATTTACTAATGTCAGCCTTGAGAATGTAATATTTACTAATGTCAACCTTTAGAATGATTGATTTTGCTTTCACCATTCTAATTTATTTTGCAGTTATGCCATAGCCTAAAAGTTTAGAGAAATTAAGGCAATGCTCATTTGGAAATAAGTAGACTTAGATATTCAGGAGATTTTAATCATTTTATAAGATATATCTCAAATTGAAATATTTCTAAATGAGAATTAGTGTCTCATTGACCATCTGAAAATGCTTTTTAGGTTGATAAGTAAAGGAACTCTTTCTCACTTTTTATAAATAAAATTAGTACAGTTTATTTGGATAATGATAAGTAAAGGAATTGTTTCTGACTTTTTGTGAATAAAATGAGTACAGTTTATTTGGATAATGATGGCATGGTTGTTGAAAGAGCTGAGAATTTAAATGTAGAAAAGACTTAAACTTCCATTCCTTCTATGCTCTTAACAAGTCATATCAACTTTCAGTAATGATAATAACAGGTCTTGGTTTTGATTTTAGAATAGAAATAACTGGGCCACTTGCCTACTCTCAGGTTCCACTTGATGATGCCCTGGCAATTTCATATATGTGATAGTGTTTTGTACAATGAAATGTTCTCTATGCTGATAAACTATCATTCTTTGTATTATTGGTTTTCAGAATACTTATTCTTTCATCATAGTAAAATAAATCGGTACTAAAATAAAACAGAAATAGATACTGATTTTTATCTGAGCTAAATTACACAGCAGAGAGAGTGGAAACACCAGGTGCCTCAATTTAAAAAGTGACATCTTATAATTGAGAGCATACACCTTCTCAGTAGCTGGGGTGAGAGGCAGGGAGAGAAGCGGGAGAAGAAGGGGAGGGAGAGAAGGGACATGGGAGTCTGAGGGAAGGAAGGGGCAAACCCCTGGATGCTATTGTTCTAGTTCTACACTTTCCAGTCAAACTCCTTAGAAGAGTTGTCTACACTCAATGTCTCCTGCATGCTCTGTGATTAGTTTAAGAACACATCCAGATTTTAGTCACCTCTTACCACCTTTACTTCTTCCCTAAGGCAGCATTAGGCACTATGACATGTTCCTAATGATTTGGCTGACTCTACACTTGCTCCTAATTTATTCTCAAAGCAGTATCCAGACTGATCACCTCAAATATACGCAGTATTAAGTCATTTCTGTTTTTAAAACCTTCCATGGTCAGTAGTGCAATTCGAGGAGGATCTAAAGTCTTTATAGTGACCAAAAATAACTGCCCTGCCCCGTTCCTGTTCATGTCTCTTGACCTCATGTCCAACTCGACTCCATCTTGCTGATTCTACTTTGGTAACACTGTTCCCTGCTGTCTTCAGATGCTCCAATCCAGCTTCCAGTCTGGGGCCTTTGCATTGTGATTATTTTCCTGGCCTCCTCGTTTTTATATAACCACGATTCTTGCTCCCTTTCCTTTTCTTCTTAGATCCTGGCTCAAGTTAAGAATTTTCAGAGTAGCCTCCTCCAGCTAACTGGAAGACAATGGCATTCTGTAGCACCTTCCTCTACTGTCTCTTTATTGTTCCTCTCTCTTACTCATCTTTATTTCCTTAGCACTCATTACCGTCTGCCACGGTTTATATTTATTTTTTAATGTTTTTCTTCTCTTTAGAAACTAAGCATCTTTTCTAGAGCAAGGATTTGATTTGTTTACATTTTGCTATAATGTGCTGTGCCTAAAAAGTGCCTAGCTCATCATAGGTGCTTGATAAATACTTGTTAAGTAAATGAATGAATGAATGAATGAGCCTTAGTCTGTTAACCAATAAATTGTTCAATGTATTATCTAATAGCGGTCTATCTCCATGACATTGGGCTTTGAAAAAGCCCATCCTCCCCCCAAAAAAACTCTTAAATAGTATGTGTCTTTAAGAGCTTATAAAATTAATGTGAAGGAAAATGCTTGCTCTAACAAGAGTCCTGTGGTCAAATAAGTTGAGGAAAACTGTACATTATCTCCTCCTTTTGGAGACTGTGAGATTGTCAGTGTTTATTAGTTTTTTGTTGAATATGAAAAGCTATGTAGTTTATAAAGAGTTTTAAAAAATTATCTAAACAAATAATTGTTAGATAATTTTAAAAACTTTTTAAGATTGTTTAAGTCATTTTCTTGGAAGAGAACGGAGTGACAGTGGCACGGAAATTTCAAAATGGAGAGTTTAATTATTGTGCAAAGGAGAGAGGGCAGATGGAAACAAAGTGAGGCAGAAGCAAGGAAAGGAAGGATACCTACTCCTTCCTCAAGCGCGAGAGTCCCCTGCTTTCAACCTTGTAAGACACTTACTTCTTCATTCCTTATTGTTAAATGACAGGTAAATATGTAGGAAGCAAGGGTGGGTGGAAATGAAGGTTAATGCAGGGTTCCATTGCATTTGCACATATACATGTTTTAATACAAATACACAGTAGGAGGAACAGCCACCCATGCATAACTGTCTACAAGCTCTTATTCAGCACTTAGAATTGTCCCCAGAAATAGTGATTATGTTAATGTTACCTTGCATGTGGTGCCTTTCTTTGTCTAAAAGATGAAGGAGCCGTGAGCAGTGCTTTCCATCAGGATTATCCAGAGAGTCATTTGCCACTTTTGCTGCTGGAGGTTATGCCATTATTTGCTGTTTACACTGAGCACACTGTTTTTCTTGGAGTCACTTGGCTTCTCATACCTTTAGTCCATTGTCAGCTACTCTTTCCCAGTTGTGTATGCCTTAATGCTACATTCTCTCAGCCTAGGCAGGGAACCCCTCAAGAGCAATATTAGAAGGCAGGAGCCAGCAGCACTTAGAAGAGGAATGCAGCACAAGAGTTGCCCTGCTGGGAAATGATGTCTTGAGAACCGGCAGTCACAAGTAGAAAGTAAAACACAGGTAGAAGATGGTTTTGTCATAGATGAGATGGCACTAAATATGCGACCTTTCCTGAACTGTGTCAGGTATGCCGTTGCTTATAGAACTCTAAACATCATCTGGTAGAGAAAAGAGTATGGGAACAATTCATTGCAAGGATCTTGCTTTTGTCTGACGATGTACATATTAGATTATAAAGTTTCAGAGAGCCAGAGTCTAGCTGTATGCTTTATTTACATTTTAATAGCAAGAGGCGCAATTAGGGACACCAGCTTTACAATCTGAACCTACTCTCTTGCCAAAAATCTGGCCCTGACCTAACTTGCCTAATTTATTTTCATATCCCCCTTTATATAGGAATGGTTCTTTGAAGTTAGCCACTTGCCATCTATCCTCCAAGCTCCTTACTTTTCCATTGTCCTGCCCTTGCTGAGTGGCTTTCTCTGCCTGGAAAGTCTTTGCCCTTATTGCTCATGTACAGTGCCAGACCCAGATCCTCCAAAAACACTCCTAGGATTCCTACTCCTGCCTCAAGCAGGCAAGTCCCCCTGCCTTCAGCCTTATAAGACACTTCTTCATTCTTTCTTCCTAGTTTTTTATTTATTTATATATTTTTCATCACTCCAGGCAGCTTAAAGACAATTTCTGCCTGAATCATCTGTGATTCCTGATCAAGACCTAGAATTGTGATTTGCATGTAATAGCTGCTTAAAATATGTTGGGTAAATGAATTTATGAATGAATGAGTAATAAGAGCACAGTAAGCACTTGTTTATGGTTTGACCACCAAAGCAGAAACTTAGAGAACACCGTGGTGAATTGCAGTGGAGATCGTTGCAATTGTCTTGTCGTTGAAACTAGATCAGTTGAGGTTAGTTGCCACTACTTGGCAGGGTTATATGACTTATTTTCCATACAGATTTTTCCTTATATCTTTCAAGAGTGCCTGTCACATGGTAGGTGTACTATAAATATTAGTTGAATGAATGAATGCTGGGATATTTTACCAGTATATTTAAAAATATACTTTAATTCAAGTAAGCACATATTATAATTTGTGAAGTATAAAGACACCCCATGTCATCAACTAATGAGAACTATAAAAGCTATTTTATCTACATAGACAAGCTTAACGTTCAAATCCAGTAAGTATCCTAGTCTGGGTCCCTGCTGCTCCCAATCACTTAGGATATCTATTTTTATTTTTACATCTACTATCTTAATATGTAGGGATTTTACTGAAAACTGTTTTGACTTACTTGTGGAAAAGCAGGGCACATACTAAAAATGAATAATTTCTCAGATTCCACCCCGTTGGATCCGCATATATGAAGAGAAAATCACAGTACAGCATGTACAGCAGTAGTCCCTTATGGCCAGCTTCAGAGGTCCAAGTTGACCTTCTTAAAGGCAGTCAGTTATTACAAGCTTCTAAAGAACTATGTATTACTATAAATGATTCACCATATATAAGTACAGTAAAGCAATGGAATCCATGTAGGGGTTTATAAGGCAGTATTTTGATGATATCATACTTTTGATGATAAGGTAATATTTTGTTGAAAATGGGTAACATTTTCTAGTATAGATAATCATTCTCAGTGTCTTCATTTAAGATGAATTTAATTAAACTGCGTGTTTATACACGTTTTTTTTTTTTCATTTTTTGCGAGAACTTTACTTGTGCATTTTTCTATTTATAAAATATGTCACAGTGTCCATGATCATACCTTACTACTAACCTTATTCTAAGTTATATAGACAGATTGACCTAAGACAGTTGATTCTGGTCTTCGGTTATACTGATTTATCTTTTAATTTTGCTTAGATAAATTTCCGGACTATCAATGACTTTTTCATTGATAAAGATATCTATGATATTTAGTACATTTTTGCATTGATGGTCTTATATATTAAAAAGTAAACAAACATTAAATTACCTTATTTCCTTGAAATAACTTTTAGTGAGTTTTATTTTTTGATTGATATTTTAAGCTTATAGGAATATAACTTATTTCAATTTATCTTTAAGGTATAGTCTTATAAGAATGTAAATGACATTTTTATCTGAGAATGTAGTCTCTCTCTTTCTTCTTCAGAGCAACTGAATTGAAGAAAAATATTTATTGCCAGCTATCTTTCTGTATGTATGGCCTGCAATTCTCACTTGATTTAGAGAGTATATTTAAAATGAACCTCCTGGTCATTTTCTGTGTTTCAGGGATTTTAAACATCATTTGGATTTGTCACCTGAAAAGTACAGTCACTCTTTGAGGTTCAAATTTGTTGCCCAACTTTTATTTTTAAAGCTTTCTCAAGTACAAAGCTCAAGAGTCTTGGTGGATTTAAAAGCAAACTGTCTTTTTTTTCTCCAAATATTTACTTTTAAAAATGTGATTGATATTAAGTATGTTATTACTGATAAAGGAAGAAAAGGACTGTGGAAAAGTCAGAAAGAAATAAAACACCATGCTTTTCCTCTTATTATGATGATGTCATATATTCAGTTATACGTGGACTGCTGCTTCAGTGCCTTTTTTGGGAAATTCAAAGACAAGAGGCTGTGGCTGAAGCTGTCCTCACTGGATATAGATCCAGGACAGTGAAAGGTATAGGGAATAGAGTACAGTTCTAGAATATGGCAGAGAAAGAATGTGTGTGGATTTCCTGTGGGCCAGTTGTGGACTTCTCAACACCAAGAAGCTGTGCCATCTTGGAGGGATGGAGCCCAAAAGGAAAGTCCAGAGAAGGTCCCTGGCCAATCAACATGGTGGTCTGGGGGAAATCCAGAGCACAGAGCATAGGAGCCCATAGGAGATGGCAGCCAGAGGTAAGGAATTCCCAGTGATTACATGTCCTCACAGAACCTTCCATCATCCCAGGAAAAAAAGAGCCCACAAAGCACATCTGCCAAATCCGGATCACCAATGCCGTGTTTCATCCTGACCATCACGGATTTCATCTCATCCATTTTGGAGGATGGGCTGGAATAAGAGAGGAGAATACCACTTTGACTTACTTCCCAGTTCCTTCCCTAGACACTGTCAAGAGGGACCCCCGGCCTTAGATCTCACATTGGAGATCTTGCTCTGGCTTTCTTCTGGAATCACTCCTCTATGGGGCAAGAAATCAAGGGCACAAGGGAACATGCCCACCTGGAGACATACTGCGCTTTGTAGACCATGCTCAAGGAAATCCAGACTCCCAGAATAGTCTGCCCAAATGGTACTCGACATACTTCCAGACTTTGTGTGGGCCCCTTCTCCATATCTGTCCTCCCATGGATGGACTGTGTCACTAGTGGGCACACACCTGAGCTCACTGACATGTCATGGAATATCTGATTACTGCATGGGAAAGACAGGGCTCAGGTGCTTGGGCTTGGGTATCTGTAGAGAAGAGTGGTTTGAAAGCTGTTTCTCTTGTGGTCCTCAATTTATGTCAACTCCGAGGCATCACAGAGTTCTAAATTCCAACCTAGTCTTCCACACTGTTAGAAAGATAGGAGATAAATTTTTTAAAAAATATATTAACCTTATGATAACTGTTAACTATTTAGACCAACAAGAGAGCTGCCATTGTGATCCAGACTGTAAATTTTAGGAGAGGGCCCATTTCTCCACTACAATTTTCCCGTCATGTAGTAGGCCTAAGCTGCGAACAGAAATTCCAACTTGAATATCATTATGGATTTTTAGATGCTACAAAACTCAATTTATTTTCGTATGGAAGGTTCAGGTGATTGCCTAACAGCTAAAAGTAAGTTAAGGGCATTTTTATTACCTAGAAATAATTAGAAAAACAAGGGCAGCTGCCTCAAGATTTGATTCAGGGTCAGGTAGAAACGAATATCTAGTATTAGGTAAAGGATGCTTTTGTTTTGTTTGAAATCTTATAGGCTGTGAAGTTCTTTTGTTAATGAGAATCCCCAGTGCTCATTCTTTGGTTTGAGAGAATCCTTATCTATAGTTGTCCTATAATCTTACTATTCATTCAAGGTAATGAGCCCCAAGTTAAGCATTAGTCATAACAAACCCAGGTTTTGAAAAGGCATTTGTCTTGAAGCTAGCCAAAGGAATATTTTTTTTCCATCTTTATATTGGGAATAGTTTATCTATTTAATGCCTATCAACCAACAAGTAGATAAAGAAAATGTAGCATATATACACCATGGAATACTACTGAGCCATAAAAAGGAGCAAAGTCATGGCATTCACAACAGCCTGGATGGAGTTAGAGACCATTATTCTAAGTGTAGAAACTCAGGAATGGAAAACCAACTATCATTATGTTCCCAATTATAAGTGGGAGGTAAGCTGTGAGGACACAAACCCTTAATAGCAATATAATGGACTCTGGGGGATTGTGGAGAAGGGTGGGGAGTGAGGGATAAAAGACTACCCAATGGATACTGTACACCGTACAGTGATGCACGGTGTACATCAACTCTCAGAAATCAAAGAACTTATCCATGTATCAAAAAGCACATGTTCCTGCAGATCTACTGAAATAAAAGAAAAGAAAGAAAAAAAAAAAAAAAGAAAATGACACATCTCAGGGCTGTGGAGAGGATGTTGGAAAGTACTTCATAAACTGGGAATAAAGGGGTAATGGAAAGAAACTTTATCTGCAGTTGAATAAGCTTGAATTCATTTAAAAACTACTTCATGTGTAACTGCTGTGTGTCAGGCACTATGCTGGAAAAGGAAATGTAGCAATAAATAAAACACAGAATAATGTTTTCATGTAGTTAATATTCCAGCAATAAAATAAAAGTATTAAAATAAGAAAAATCAAATTCTATCAACCATTCATTATTCTCTAGGAGTTGTAAATAGTTGAGCATGGTTTTATGCTTAAAAATAAATAGGACCTATTTTAAATCCCCAGATTCATCTTCCTAGACACTTTACTTATAGAGTAGTTGTTTCCATGTTGGAGTGTGTACAGCCCAGAGGAGTGCAAGAGATAATCCTCTGAGTGGTGGGAAGAAAACAAGATAACTTGCTTGTAGGTTTATTTATTGTTAACAAGTACATGTATTAAGCATATTACAGTTTACCTCGTGCATTAACAGGCACCTCATTGAAGTTGTCTGTCAAAAAGACACCAGTACAAAGGTTCTGAAGAAAGACTAGGAGTTCTACAAAGCAGAATCCTTTTATCACAATGAGACTATTATGTTTATCTATTAAATTAATTCTAACCAAATCCACAATTGACCTAAAAAGAAATTGGAAGAGAAATGGCAGAATGAAGAAAATACCAATAACAGAAGCAGTGAGAAAATAGCTAACATTTATTCTCCTGTTATGAAGTAAATACAAAATATTATGAGCTAAAGCGGTGTCATAGTAATAATATCTAATAGGAAATAGGATCCCAAAGTTGAAATTATCAACATGATCTATAATATGTGTTTACATCCACCATTATTACTGATAAACTCACCCAGAGGGAATACTGTGTTTTATGCTTTGAGATATTAGGTAATGATAACACGAAGCCATTGCAATTGGGAGCATGTTCAGCCAATATCATACTGAATGGACAAAAACTGGAAGCATTCCCTTTGAAATCTGGCACTAGACCAGGATGCCCTCTCTCACCACTCCTATTAAATATAGTATTGGAAGTTCTAGCCAGAGCAATCAGGCAAGAAAAAGAAATAAAGGGTATTCAGTTAGGAAAGGAGGAGGTCAAATTGTCTCTATTTCCAGATGACATGATTGTATATTTAGAAGACCCCATTGTCTCAGCCCAAAATTTCCTGAAACTAATAAGCAACTTCAGCAGTCTCAGGATACAAAATTAATGTGCAAAAATCACAAGCATTCCTATACACCAATAACAGACTTAAAGAGAGTCAAATCAAGAACGAACTGCCATTCACAGTTGCTACAAAGAGAATAAAATACCTAGAAACAACTAAAAAGGAATGTAAAGGACCTCTTCAAGTAGAACTACAAACCACTGCTCAACAAAATAAGAGAGGACACAAACATATGGAGAAACGTTCCATGCTCATGGATAGGAAGAATCAATATCATGAAAAGGCCATGCTGCCCAAAGTAATCTATAGATTCAATGCTATCCCCATCAAGCTACCAATGACCTTCTTCACAGAACTGGAAAAAAACAGCTTAAACTTCAAATGGAACCAAAAGAGAGCCTGCATACCCAAGACAATCCTAATCAAAAAGACAAAGCTTGAGGCATCACACTACCTGACTTCAAACTATACTACAAGGCTGCAGTAATCAAAACAGCATGGTACTGGTACCAAAACAGAGATATAGACCAATGGAACAGAACAGAGGACTCGGAGGCAATGCCAAACATCTACAACCATCTGATCTTTGACAAACCAGACAAAAACAAGCAATAGGGGAAGGAGTCCCTGTTTAATAAATGGCGTTGTGAAAACTGGCTAGCCATGTGCAGAAAGCAGAAACTGGACCCCTTCCTGACACTTTACACTAAAATTAACTCCAGATGGATTAAATACTTAAACATAATACCTAACACTATAAAAACCCTAGAAGAAAACATAGGCAAAACCATTCAGGACATAGGCATAGGCAAGGACTTCATGACTAAAACACGAAAAGCAGTGCAACAAAAGCCAAAATAGACAAATGGAATCTAATTAAACTCCAGAGCTTCTGCACAGCAAAAGAAACAATCATTAGAGTGAATCAGCAACCTACAGAATGGGAAAAATTTTTGCAATCTACCCATCTGACAAAGGGCTAATATCCAGAATCTACAAAGAACTAAAACAGATTTACAAGAAAAAAATCAAACAAGCCCATTCAAAAGGGGGCGAAGGATATGAACAGACACTTTACAAAAGAAGACATATATGAAGCCAACAAACATATGAAAAAATGCTCATCATTACTGGTCATTAGAGAAATGCAAATCAAAACTTCATTGAGATACTATCTCATGCCAGTTAGAATGGCAATCATTAAAAAATCTGGAGACAACAGATGCTAGAGAGGATGTGGAGAAATAGGAACACTTTTACACTGTTGGTGGGAGTGTAAATTAGTTCAACCATTGTGGAAGACAGTGTGGCGATTCCTCAATGACCTAGAAATAAAAATTCCATTTCACCCAGCAATCACACTAATGGGTATATATCCAAAGGATTATAAATTGTTCTATTATAAGGACACATGGACACAAGTATTCATTGCAGCACTGTTTACAATAGCAAAGACTTGGAACCAACCCAAATGCCCATCAGTGATAGACTGGACAGGGAAAATGTGGCACATATACACCATGGAATACTATGCAGCCATAAGAAAAGATGAGTTTGTGTCCTTTGTAGGGACATGAATGAACCTGGAAACCATCATTCTCAGCAAACTGACACAAGAACAGAAAATCAAACACCACATGTTCTCACTCATAGGTGGGTGTTGAACAATGAGAACACATGGACACAGGGAGGGGAGCATCACACACTGGGATCTGTTGGGGAGGACTAAGGGAGGGAGTAGGGACAGTGGGGGGTAGGGTGTTGAGGAGGGATTACATGGGGAGAAGTATCAGATATAAGTGATGGGGAGGAAGGTCACAAACCACATTGCCACGTATGTACCTATGCAACAATCTTGCATGCTCTTCACATGTACCCCAAAATCTAAAATGCAATAAAATATATATTTTAAAAAAATGTTTATTGTAACCATATCTCATTATTTTAAAATTTACATTTCCTATATACATTTTGTAATCAACATAATAATTCATTTATTAATACTTGTATATAATTTATAAATTCTTAAGTATATATTTATTGAAAGTGTTGCCACAATTAAAATTTTACTGTAATAATATATGATCAGGTGTTTTGAAACTATGTCTAGAAAAGACTAGAAAGTATATTTGTTTATGAAAAAATATACTTAACAATATATGAGGTCAGGTAAGCTTGAACTTGTAAGAGTAACCAATAAATGAGTCTTATTACATTTATATTGATATTAATCATGTTTTCTGATCCTAGCTAATTTAAAGATACCATTTTCTACCTACACACTTTGTCTACTTATGATTTTTGAAACACTATAAAATTTCAATCTGAGACTTTTAAGCAGCAGAAAGAGAAATACCTGTAACAATGTGCCCTGGCTTTCATATAGTAACCTAAGATGGATTAGCTCATAAAGGTACTGTTTATTTATAATAGATAGCTATTGCCTTTTAACTTTTTTGTTAGTGGAAGTTTTTACCCTTTAATTTGTATTGCAGAGTGGCAGAAAGTGGATCCCTGGAAATGCCAGTGGCCAAAATGTTTCTACTTGGTTATGCTTATACTGGCAATGGGGCTATCATTAAAACATAATAAAAATGTACATTGTTCCTTTTTATTGTTCAATTTGTTCCTTTGTTATAGGCACCACGGGAAATAATTTTATGGGTTTCGTAATAAATGAGTTTGTGGGGACATAAAATGACTAGATATTTGGAGTAGAAGAGAATGATTATTATTAGATCAATATCCTTTATGCTTAGAATGGAATTCTAACACCAAAACATGAATGATAGAATTTAATTTCTTCACCTGTGGTTCAAAAATTAAATACCCCATTACCAAAATTGAGAGATCTTGTCACAAATACAGTTTTTTTTTTTAAGTAAGAGTATTTCTAAACATCTTAGGATAAAGTGTTTTCAGACATAAAACCAAGGATTTCCATATTTATGTGTTCTTCTATTTTTAACCATCCAATTTTACCATGTAATTGAGGGATAAATAGTAAATAGATGCAAAGCTTACTTTATAATAAGGTAGTACTAGACACTACACAAATGTGGAATATAAATGCAACTTGTATATGCTGGAAGCACTTTAAAATTACGTTTTAGTAATCGATGTATTTCTGTGTTGATGTTTTGAATGCTCTTTCATCTCAGAGGTATTCTATTTTGTAGGATAATTCAGGGCATGTCTCTGAGAAAAACCTGACATATTTAGATATGTATGAGTGCAGCTGAATTTGTGTGTGTATTGCTAGTGGGAATTGGATAAATTATTTTCTCAGTATTCACTTTAATTTCCTTCAGTGCAGATACCATTCTTTAAAATATCCAAGCAATATTCACTTTCAGAGTTAAGAGGTAAATTTGTAAGACCCTTAAGGTTACCCACTTTTGTGAATTGCTGAATAAAGTTAACAAAATGAAAATGCCAAAATATTACTTGACTCTATCCAATATAATTGATGGATTTATAGACCAGTCAGATTTCAAGTTATTTTTACTTTCAGTCATTTGGCACATCTGGTTTTACAATTTTTAAAGAATCTTTCCTCATATGTAACAAAACTTGTTGTGCCTAGCAGTTTTGTCTGTATGCTAGTTTAATTCTTTAATCATATGCAGCATGCTGTTTTGTTATAGCAGTGCTTCTTTGTTCTGTAATAGATTCTGGTTATCATTGTCTAGAAAGTTTCAGAAAAATCTCCTTCTATTGGCACAAAATAGGCAGTATTCTAATGCCGAAGTTGTGTTTTATTTTCTTTCTTACAAATATTTGTGCATTTTGTAAATTATACACTTAGCTTATTATTTTTTAATTCATACTACATCTCTACAAGAAATAATTAAAAGGGAAAAGCAAATTTACCAACAGGAATTCAGGAGGATTAAAAATATTCTTCTTCTTTTGTATTAGTCTCTCCACAGGCTCCTTACATACAAAGATGATACAGAGTGTTAGTTTTAACACTGTTAGGAACAGAACTATTTCATGTGGGCAAATGGAAATGGTCCAAGTAATTGATTTTGAGAAAACAAAGAACCAGTCTTTATTATTTTAAAAGTTATGTTGACTACGTAGAATGAGACAGTAATGTCAGAAACTCTGTATACGTTACATACATAGATACATACATACATACATACATATTTTTTAATTGAAAAAAAAGTGTTATGCTACCATGGCCACCGACCTCTTTATATTGATTCTTTATACTAGTTTAAATATTATTTTCTGAATTCCTTACTTCACATCTGGAATATGTACAAAACTGTTTCAGAGTCAATGATGTGAGCAAATCCCTCATTTATTTTATTTTATTTTATTTTATTTTAAGTTCAGGGGTACATGTGCAGGTTTGTTATATGGGTAAATATGTGTCATGGGGGTTAGTTGTACAGATTATTTCATCACCCAGGTATTAAGCCTAGTACCCATTAGTTACTTTTCCTGATCCTACTTCTTCTCAAAGAGAAAACCAAAAGGTTATTTAGATATTATTATCAATTAACTGTTTATCTTTTTAACAGAAAAAAATGATAAAAGAAATATTCTTAAAGCTTTATTAAGAATCTGCTATTCATTTTTTTCTAAGACTTTTTGAAAGAAATTATGGATCATGGTTAATTTCTGGCATAAAGAATGGATGAAAATGTTACTAGAGAAGGAAGAAAGCCAACTGTGTTTAACTTTTTCTGTGTCTATGATGTGCTGGTAGTACTCTGGTCTAGTGTATCAAATTAATAAATGTTTCTGGTGGTTGTTAAACTTTAAAAAAGAATTACTTCTCCTGAGGCTTTCCTGAGCAAACTCTGGGACCATGATTATTGCTCTCGCAGGGAATATACTCTTCTATAATTTTACGAAGCAGTCAGAAGAAATGATTTTATTTTGGGGGCTACTACCCTCTCTAGAGAGCTGCCTCTAAGTTAAGAGATTGTGATAGGAGGTTGCTTTCCAAGTGCTAAAAAAGCCTCTTCATTAGCTATATATATGCATTTAAACTTAGCCTTTTAAGATAGCAAACTGAGCATACGTATTTACCATCCCCTTATTCTCAACCACATTGAAGTGACAGTGAAGATTAATTGAATTTTTAAAATGCAAGAATAAGTTTGTAATAGTCTAAAAGTAGTGAAAGGGACTATCAGCACCCCAGCCATTTTTGACATTTCTAGATGACGGAATACAGCAGGGAACTGTGTTGATAAAGGTGTCCTTGCACCTACATCCCTGACCTGGAAAAGTCTGAAATGGAAGTAGAAGCTGTTCTCTGCCTAGTGGAAAGGGTCCAGACTAGGGGTGAGCTGGTGAGAAGAGTAGACAGAAAGCCAGTAAATTAATTAAGAACCCTGGAACAGTTGCCCCGGTTGCCCTCCTCTTTCCTTCCCTATTCCTCCTGCATATAAAGCATGATTTCCAAGGCTAAACCTCAAGGACTACTGTCTGCAAAATTTCAGAGTTTACAAGGAGAAAACGGGTTCCTAAGGCAGAATTTGACAACACTGAATAAAACGTTATTTTGCAATATGGGGATAGCCTTGCTACCTTTTCCCAGCCTATACTCCCCCTCTTAGTGGTTGCAGTCAGTCCTCTATGCAGGATAGAGGCTTGTTGAAAAATAAAACTATTAAAGTACTGAATAAATTATACCGGTTAAGTATATGAATCAGTCTAGTCTTTCATTCATGTAAGTAGGCAATCAGAGTTCACCAGACATTTTAAATAAAGTGCACAAAACAGAAGATCACATAAATAACCAATGCAAGAGGAAGAAAGTATGATTCATGGAACAGAGAGATCTTTTTAAATATTTGATTAGGATCATAAAGAAAGTATGATATTCATAAAACAAGAATACTATATGTCACTTTGAATAAGAGTTCATTGTTGTAAAAGATGTGATTGGAGAATTTATTTTTAAAAATATGGGAGAGGTTAAAGTCATAGAAATCTTCCAAATCTTAGATAAAATAAAAAATATAAGATATGTGCTTAACAAACATGGAAAATAGATTTAAGCTATTTAACAGAGGACTAATTCCAGAAAAAACACAGAATTGGAGGCAATAATGAATGAGTCTTCATGTTGAAAAACTTAATGCATACCAACACAATGAATGAAAAACAACATTTCTAGACAGAGTCTAATAAAATCTGGATATAGAAACATTCCCAAATCTCCTAAGAGACTGAACAGATTAACTCAAAAGTAGCAAAAACTATATTGGCTTCAAATGTCTCCAGCAGCAACCATGTATTAAGAGACAATGAAAAAATTAATGTACCTTTAACTTTCTGGGGATACATGAATTTGAACTTAGACTTCTATGACTAGCCAAATTGTATTGAAGTGTTGGGACAAATTTTAAGGCTCAAAATAATGTTTTTCTTACTCCTTTCATGAAAATTACCTAAAGATGTTTTATTGCAAATGAGAAGAGGACATAAAAAAGTAGAAATCTAGGATCCAAGAAAGGGTTGAATAAGCCTGGGTAAGCAAAAAGAAGGTATCCTAGGATGTAGCTTGCAGCAGACCTAGAAAGGAATCAGTTAAACTTAGAATAAGAAACAAAAGCGAGGCGCAGTGGCTCATGCCTGTCATCTCAGCACTTTGGGAGGCCAAGGCGGGCAGATTGCCTAAAATCAGGAGTTCAAGACCAGCCTGGCCAATACAGTAAAACCCTATCAATACTATAAATACAAAAATTAGCCAGGTGTGGTGATGGGCGCCTGTAATCCCAGCTACTCAGGAGGCAGAGGCAGGAGAATGGTTCGAATTCGGGAGACAGAGGTTGCGGTGAGCCAAGATTGTGCCACAGCACTCCAGCCTGGACAAAAGAGCAAGATATCGTCTCAAAAAAAAAAAAAAAAAAAAGAAAGAATCAAAGTGTTCCAGGAGACCTCTTCAAGTAGCACGGAAGTACATTCCAATAAAAATATGGACATGGTGAATAAGTTTACACTTTTCCTAACAAGAAAAATCAATTAAGTATTCCAGGGGAAAAATACCTCTGTAAATACAAAGCATTAAATATGTCATGATTTTAAACAATTGGTGGAATACAGCAGAAGAAAGTCCATTTGACTGTATTGCTCACACAGCCTCCATCAAGTGCCACATTTTTAGTGAAGTTCAGTCACATTTTTTTACTTGATTCTGCAATAAATAACATTTAATTATTGTATGGTAAGCAGTCTCATTCTTCCAATTTTTACAACCAGTTATAGAAAAGATTTTGAAGAATTAATGTAAAACTGGCATTATTGCCCCAATTCTTCACCCCTCCCTATATTCTTACCCTTTGTTTTATGACTTTTTAATCCTCCCATAAAGAGAAATATATTTTTCTCACCCCTTAACTTTAGGTTTGGCGATATTGGTTTGGCCATTGAAATGAAATGACAATAAGTTATTTATGAGCCTAGGCCTTGCAGGTTTCATTTTCTCTATGGAACTTCTGCCATCATCACAGCAAAGGAGCAAAAGATAGCTGGTGTACCCTCAGCTTGGATCTCTGAATGATCACACAGAGAGCTGACTTCAGCCCAAACTTCAGCAAGGAACCAAGCCCAGCAGACCTTTATCTCAGAGTAGAGCTTAGCGTAGCCCACTCTAGACCTCTTGACACCACTCGCCAGCGACACTCAGATGTCTGAGAAATAAATACATGAGTATTGTATGCCATGGAGGTTTGGTGATTGTTATATCAATTAACTGTAGCTTTAGTTGACTGGAACATGACTATAGAACAGAATATGTTGTAAAATGTAAATAAAATTCTGACGTTAAAAAATAGTAACAACAGGATTAAGAGCCAAGAAAGAGATAGGAAGAGTGATATAGCAGCCTTAATGACTAAAGCTGATGAACAAGCAGTAGGTTTAAATACATTATTTAGGAAAATTTTATAGGGAGTATAAAGAAAGAGGCAGTTTTGAGGGGTTATTTTCCCATTTGTATAATGAGAAATGTTAGCTATTGGTAATTAACAGAATAAAATAAAAGCCATAAACTAAATAATTGTATAATCACAGAAATATATGGCTGATAGATAAGAAGATTTCAGTTGTGCTTATCTGTACAAAATTATAACTCTGTATTTTCGTAACATATGAACTTAGTATAGTATATTAGTAGTATCTACAATGTTCTAAAGATTTCAAAAATAAGTATTTTTATATGCAGTAAAATAAATTCATCAACATATCTTGCATCTTTTTTCTACCTCTGCATGTCTTAACAAAAATATTTTAAGTATTGCAGTACCTCAAGGATGGATTATAGTTTGGGAAGATATTAATATAAACTCTAAAGATAACTCTGTAGCTTATTTAATCAAAACTACATTAGCCCTCCTTTATTCTCTGAGACATAGCAGAAGGAGTTTTAATGAGTGTAGGGAAGTAAGATGTTGCATAAACTCAAATCTTTATACTAAGGGCCAAATTTAACAACCAAATTAAGTGGATGAGGTTACACTTATACTTACTATTTACTGATATTTAGTCTAATTCACAAGTCATTGAATTTTATTAAAATGAACTAGACATTTTTTTCTGCATTAATCTTATAATAGCATAACAGAGCAATGCAGTTTCTAATAAGACCCATTCCTCTCTGACAGAATAGGACCATTTATCTAAGCACTTGTTATGGAAATAGCCAATTATTTTAATCAGGTTCACTGGATACAATGGAAATTGTTGTCCTGAAGGCTTCCTTTTTCAATGTGAAATTGCATAGTAAGTAATTAATGGAATTGATATTTCCATCTTAGTGTATATTAAAGGAAATTAATAATGAAGATCTTCTTTAAACATATATTTTAATATGTTTTTAAAGTTGTATCCTTCATAGAAGCAAAGAGAGCTAGAAAATCATTTCATGGTTCCTGAAAATTACAACCTCTTAAATAGATCATAGGAGTACAGAAACTATACACATCAATGTACTTTATGAACTTCTGTCAGAAAATTTTTCTGGAAAAGAACAGTTAGGGAAGGTTTGGGTAACTCCAGTTATAGTTTTATATGCTTCAGATTTCTGATAATCAGTGATAACAAAAATAAATTCAACCTGAAACCAAAATTATAAGAGCAATAGGAAATCTTGCAATTATATTAATTTTTTCCAGTTACATTAATTTTTCCTCATTTATCTTTATTTAATGCTTCTTTCAAAGCCTTTCTTGAGTGGTGGAAATAACCTGCAAAGTAGGAAGTAAACTACCTTTAAAACTTAGTGTTTTTGTCATTTATATGAATACAGCTTCTCCTATTACTAACCTTTTATTATATTATTCAGTCTCTCCAATAAGACCCATCTCTTCATTTGGGCTGCATGGTTCTCACATCAAAATAAAAGCATATTCTACAAAAACCTTTCTTTTGTGAATTTGAGGAGGCTAATGTTCCTCATTAATTTTGTGGTCCTTTTACTGTCATGGAGTGTCTGTGAGTATGTGTGTGTATGTGTGTATACCGCTCTCAGTTTACAGCCAATAAATATGTGGGTTATAAAAGTAACTTCAACATGATTATTTTTTTAATGTTTTGTTGGAGTATGGTTAACACAGAATAAAATACAAATATTTAAAGTGTACAATGTGATATGTTTTGACATATGCATGAACCTTTGAAACCATCATCTTACTCAAGATGCTAAACATTTGCATCTCATCACTCGCAGAAGTTTCTGCCCCGTTGTAATCCCTTCTTCCTGCCCCTTCAGCTTCACCCCAATCACTGATTTACTTTCTGTAATGATAGATTAGTTACATTTCTAGAATTTTGTATAAATAAAATCAGACACTGTGTATTCTTTTTGTCTGGTTTATTTCACTCAGCATAATTATTTTGAGATCAGGTTGTCTCAAGTTTTGGGTTATTACTATAGTAATAAAGCTGCTATGGACATGCACACAAATCTTTGTGTGGACATATGCTCTCATTTCTCTTGGATAAATGTGTAGGGATAGGATGGCTGAATCATATAGTAGACATTTGTTTAAGTAACTGAAAACCTGTGACATCGTTTTCCAATGAATTGCGTTGTTTTATATCAGACCAGCAGTGTACGAGAGTTCACTTTCTCTGCATCCTCACCAACACCATCTTTTTAATTTTAACTGTTGTAATGGTTGGGTAGTGACATCTTATTTTGATTTTAATTCATATTACTATAATGACAAATGATGTTGAACATCTTTGTATATGTTTATTTACCACTTTTATGTATATTCTTTTGTGAACTATCAGTTCAGACATTTTGTCCACTTTTTATTGAGTTATTTGATTTCTTATTATTGAGTTATGAGAATTCTTTTTTTTTTTACAAAGGTAATGGCAAAATTTAATTATATTAAATTTAAGAGGTTACTCTCATCAAGGATACCTAGATGATCAATAAATAGTAAAAATGAGACACACACACATAATTAAAAGAAAAAAATCATGGATCCAGCATATATAAATAACTGCTATTAATTGATAAGGAGATAATGGAAAACACAATAGAAGCAAATGAGTGAAGTTAACAGAAGAGAATTATTTGTATGTTGTACATGCAAGACCTTCCTTTATCATATATTTGATTTCCAAATATGTTCTCCCAATCTGTGATTTGTCTTTTAATTCTTTTAAAATGGACTTTTGGGAGCAGACATTTGTGGTTTTGATATAGAAAAATAGTTTTAAGTTTTACTTTGTTGTCTACAATCTATTTTGAGTGATTTTTGGTATGCAGTTCTAAGTGTATTTTGCATCTATTCAATTATTTCAGCATAGTTTTTTGAAAAGACATTTATCTACAGAATAATTTTGACATCTCTTGTAATAATGATGTGTCTTTTGTAGCTTTCTTCATGTTTCTTATTCTGGGGATTTATTGAACTGCTTAGATTTGTGGGTATAGTTATCATCATATTTGAAAAATATGGACTATAATCTATTCAAATATTTTCTGCTTTCCATTTTCAAGGACTCCATTCACATCTATATTAGGATAACTTTATGTGTTCCACTAATCATTGAGGCCTAGATTTGTTTCTCTATGTATTTTATTCTGTATATTTTCAACTGGCATGTCTTAAAACGTCTTAAAAATTCTTGTTTTTTTTTTACAATGTATAATTTTCTACTATTCCTTTCTAGCATATTTTTCACCTCACACATTGTAATTTTCATCTCTGGAAGTTCAATTTAGCTCTCTTTTTTCATGTCTCTACTTAATATTTCCAATAGGCCAGGCATGGTGGCTCATTCCTGTAATCCCAGCACTTTGGGAGGAGATATATATATATATATATTTCAATATATGGAATCGAGTTTTAATAACTGTTTTAATTACTTGTCTGCTAATTTTAATATATACTGTCTTTTCAACTATATCTTTTTTGTTGCATGACTATTAATCTTGATTGGATTCCAGACAGGAATTTCATATTGCTGAGTGCTCAGTATTTTGTAGTCCTATATCTCCTCTTGAGCTTGTTTTTCTTATAGTTATTTGGAAATAGTTTGATTCTTCTAGGACTTGCCTATAAGATTCAATAGGTGGGACCCATCAGATATGTAATCCAGGTTTAATTATTTCCCACTACTAAGACAAAACCATTCTGAGTCCTCCACCTAGTGCCCCATGAAACAGTTTGCTTTCCTGTCTTAGTGGTGGGAATTAGCAGTTTTCTTGGCCTAGTGTGGGCTCCAAATATTTATCCTTTTGGTCTATTCAGATGACTCTTTCCACAGGGGTTTCCTCCCATGCAGATGTGAATCCAGGCTCTGCTGAGTACCTGAGGGAGCACTGAAGTGTTCAGGACTGCAGATCTCTGTGCTGGACTGTGTCTCTGTAGTTCTCTCCCCTTGGGTATTCTGTCCCTCAAACACTAGCTCTGTGGGCTCTCCAGACTTGCAGCTCCCTCTCTTTCACTAGAGTTCATCAGGCTCTGCCTGGATTCTCCCTCCTTGTGCTGTGCCCTGGGAGGGAGAGTCCTTCGTGTCTTAATTTTCAGTGTGTTTAATGCCGTTGTCTCATATATTTGTCTGAGTTTTTTGTTGTTGTTTTAATTTCAAACAAGAAGTTCTGCCTGAAAAATCTGGTCCCTTTTACTATGTCTAGGCCAGGAACAAAGTTCTCATGAATCCCAATATTATCACTTTTAATGAAGAAATATGCTGATTTAGCATACTTACCAATAAATATGGGATAAAAATATATAGAAAGCAGCGGCTTGGAGACAACCTTTTTGGCACTGAGTTAGTGAGTTGGTTGCTTGAAGCACATTCTTCCATGGTGGCCTTGAGTGTAACAGATGTTTTGTTGCCTCTAGCTCTGCCAGGAACCCACAAAATATCCTATAATTAGATAGATGAGATTCTGGAATGAGGGAAATCTAGCCACCCAGCACTTTCACCTTGATGAGGACTGAAACTCCTAAGAATTTAAAAAGGAGTCTTTTTCTATATTTACCAACAAGAATTTAAGTGTTTAAGCTACAGATGTCAGTGATCTATCAGCCAAAATTTATAAAGAGTTGGTGTATTAGTTTTAAAATTACTAAATGTCACCGTTTTGGAAAGAAGTATATTAAGAGTATTTGTTGAATTATCCCATTAAGTGTATTAAAATTTCCAGATGCTTTGCAGTTTTTTGAATAAATGCTGCCTTTCATTCCTCTCCAAAACAGGGCTACTCTTCTGTAGAATATTTATAAAAATTCCACCCATTTATTTACTCTGATGATAAACCCAAATGTAGAAGTATGTGTCTACAGAAAGTTTCATCAGAAATTCACCTACATTTTCCTCCAGGGCCATAACCAAGAAACCCTCTATCAAACAGTATGAATATTGTTTAACTCATATAATAATATGGACAGTTATATTTGCAGTCTTTAAAGTTTACAAGATATTTTTCTCCTAAGTTACCTCATGGAATCCTTACAGTAGTATTAAAAGTATAATATAAATCATCATTTAGGACATCGTTTTTGCTTAATTATGCTTATAAAATTTCCAAAATATCAGAATGTAGAAGCAGGAAGTATTCTTAATTTTATTATCTGAGTCTACATGTATCTGCATATGATAGCTGATTTCTTTTTAAGAAATTAAATCGAGGGTTAGGCAAAATTATCTTTCTCTATATACAAAATTCAACTGTGTATCAGTGCCTGTTATTGAAATGTAACATGACTTACAAGCTTTTAGTGGTTAGATGTTTTTAGTGTAAGTTGTTTTTTGTTTTTTTTTAAGTTAAGGTCATTGAAGAAAAAAATGTAATTTAACTTGGTGAACTGAAGGTTTTATTTCATTCCCTTAAAAGCTCCACTTGGTAAAAATGTATCTTCAAAAGATTTATTGGTGTTAACCCTTTCCACCCTCAACTTCCACAAAAAGTAAAATAAGTGGTTACCTGCAAGTTTCATATAGTTTGTATCTTTAAAAATAGTATTAATTGGTGATAAGAGTGCAAATGGGTATAACCACCTTAAAAACAGTTCGCCATTATCTATTAAAGTTAAATATATGCTTTATTATGACTCAACCTTCTCACTCCTAAGTGTACCCAGAAGAGAATTCAATATACTTGTTTATCGAGATATATGTACATGCATGTTCCCTGATGCTTTTATTTCCAACACCACCACAAATGCCATTAGCCATAGAAAGAAAAAAAGCATACGGCACATTTTACAGAGAAATACTCTACAGCAATTTCTCTACTCTGTGGTGAAAATAAACTCACTGAGGTCACCTACAGCATTTTCAAAGGTGCCACAAACAGAAGATCGCATACGTAATTTTTTTTTTTACTATAAAGTTTAAATACAGGTGAAAATAAACTGGGAATACACATTTAGGTGATGAAATTATAAACTATACAGAGAGAAAGTCTGTGACCTCCATAACAAGCAGGAGATCTGTCACCTTTGTGTGGGTGGAGGGGCGGTTAGGAATGAAAGCAGCACATGAAGACGACTTTGGACAGGATTCTGGTGTTTGACTCGTGCTGGTTTTTATATGGGTTGTCTCTTTACAGTAATTCTTGTAACTTTACTGTTTTGTGTCATTTTCCATATATATGCTATTTTCCAAATATTTTTACATAAGGTGAATTGTGCCCCCCCATAAAAGTGACAAAATTTTTAATTCTACAGGTCTGAAATATATCAACAGCCTCTAAAAAGAATATTTTGTAACAAGTGCAACTCCTTTCATCTGAGTGTAAAGTTAAAAGATATGTATAAAAGACTGTAAGAGCCAAGGAAATTCATTTTTACATAAGCAAGTGGTTGTTGATTTCAGGAATAAAATGAAAACAAATGCCCATTAAACCCAAGCTACTTAAGATTTTGAGGAAATTACTAAGATGAGTAAAAGGATTGGGGAAAAGTATATTCCAAACTAACATTTTAGGATGGGAGTTTTTAATTTAGAGGAGAAATGCCAAATATTATCAATGTTTTGAGATCAAGATCCTGTATCTGTCCTCCTTGGTGTGTAAAATAATAACTTGAAGGCTGGTGTGAAGTGGTAGTGAAGTGGGAGTGCTAATATTTCTTAGTGATGGTGAAACATATGGGTGGATAATATAGATTCTGGAGACAATTTATCTGGGCTTTAATCTCAGTTTGGCCACCTGTGTGACTCTGGGCAGCTTATTTATACTTTCAGTTTATTGATTTCCTCATCTGTAAAACAGGCATAATAATAATAACAATTAGCTTGTAGACTGTGTTAACACATATGAAAGGCTTAGAACAATGTTTAGTACAAGATAAGTAAGCTACAAATGGGAGGATGTGCTAATTCTTACCCATTAACTGCCATCCTGAAGTGCTATTTGGCTATACTTGTATTATTAAACCTTACATAGAGGTAAACTGTAAAAATTGTAAATAGAATGCAAGCAACTAATTTTAATTTCAGCCAAAGCCTAAGGAACATTCTTTACCCATAATGATTTTCCACTGTAGGTAGTGTTTGTTGGGGTCTGCTGAATATGCAAAATGGAAAGCATGACCATATGCTGAAAATTAAAATGCTCATAGAAAAGGGAAGAAAGAAATATGGAGAAATCACATCTAATTGACAATTCAAGTAGGGTTTCTAGATGAAAATCAGGTGCCAGGTATATTTGAATTTCAGATAAACAAAGATTTTCTTATAAATATGTCTCAAATATATTGCATGGACACCCTGTGTTTTTATTTGCCAAATCTGGCAACTCTAAAAATTAGGAGGTTTATATACATTTCAAACCAAGCTAAGTGTTTAAGTATACCAAACATGGTTATAGCCATCCTACTATGTAGCCTGAATGATATGGACTCAATATAAATTTCCCTTCTGGCTTTTTGAATTATTTTTCCAAAATGACACCAATAATGAAATTCTAGAGTATGAGAATGAGCTTCTAAAACATAGATCTATTTAATCCCATGTCCCCTTCCACCTTTCTTGAATTCTCTATTAACTCTCCAGTATCCAAGGACTAAAGTTCAAACTCTTTAACTTGATTTATACAGCCATAAAAATCTGGTCCCAGACTACATAGTCACCACTATGCAGAGTATCTTCCCACACAGTCCCTGTGCATGCTTCAGAAATTCAGAGTGCTAAGTTCTCTCTGAAAATATGTTCTTTTGTGTTTCTTCCTAATTTAATACAGCTATAAAAACTCCTGCTCATCCTTTAAGCACCAAATGCATTAACTCCTGCAAGCAATGTTCCATATCTGCTCTAAGCAAAGCTACTGCTTCTTCTATAATCTTAGTACATTTTGTACGTAATGTTCTAAAGCACATATTTCACTATATTGTATTATAATTGTCTCCTAAGTAGAAGAATAGAAAATAAAAGATCTCTTAGAAGAGGAGCTGTTTCTACTTACTGATATATCCAATTATGTATTTTAGTGCCCGATTCATGGAAAGTGCTCCTCAGAATTTTAATGAATGAATGATTGAGTGAACAAATGGTTAAAGACAAACTATGTGAATCATAGCTGTGCTTCTAATACAAATCCTATCTTACCTAGGCAGTATGGAGTTTCTGATAATTCCCTGTGGGAAAAACCCCAAAGTGGTTGATCAAGATTGGCTGCTGAAACTAGAGAGAGCTGCAAGTGAACTAATTTGGCATGCAACTGAAAGAATAGTTAATTTTAGATAAAGCATTAAAATATACAAATGTATAAATGATAATGAAACTAGAAAACCAGGAATTATATACCTTACACACTTGGAGAAAAGAACTATGGGAAAAGGAGGAGTCACTCTTAGTTCTGCGAACTACTGATATGAAGAAAAATGAAATACATATTAATTGAGAAAAATTACTTTACCAAGTCAATAATGTATAACTCCATGTAATTCAAAAGCAATTTTCCCTAGTCAGCTAGACTCTTTTTCTAAAACTCAGCATCCCCTAGTCTGCCAAACCAATTTAGTTTTGATATTTGGAGTTCCTCTGAGAAACTGTGCATTTTCCTGTTATAGCCCTTGTTACTTTACACTGTAATGATTATTACCTTGCCTATATACTCTACTGTAAGAACTTCAGAAATGCTAGGGATTGTGAAATATTAGTTGTTGCATTCTTAGTACCTAGTATGGAACTAAGGATGGATGGATGCATGGAAAGAAGGAAGAAAGGAAGGAAGAAAGGAAGGAAAGTAGGGAGGAAGGGAGGGAGGGAAGGAGGCAAGGAAAGAAGGAAGGGTGGATGGATGGATGTGCTTCATAAGTCGAGGTTCTTTCTGTTCAGTGTTTGCCAACATTGGCTATCCTTAAGAGTCACTGGAATGCCTTAAAAAAATATTACTGCCTTTGTCTCTCTCAAGACCATTTAAGTCAAAATCTCTAAGTGTATGACTTGTGCATTGATATGCTTTAAGAGCTCCAACTTTTAAAAGCAGCATTGCTCTAATTTCATTTTTCCTTAATAGAATCCCATTAGAAATAGGCTGGAGCACCTGCCCCAAACAAGGGACTCACTATTACAGCAAAGACATAATGATCCCAAGGTTACTAATATTCCTGGTTCTTTCTTACCAATTAACAAATATTTATTGCAGGGCAAGTGACTATGATACATGCCACTGAGGTACATTCCTTGTTATGTTTTGTCCTTTTGTGAAAATGTTTACTAAAGGAGGCATCTGATTTTACTGGCTTCCGCTGTATGCTTTCCATGAAGCTATGTGTGTGTGTGTGTGTGTGTGTGTGTGTATTTAGAGTCAGCAAATATTTGAGTTGTAGAGACGTAACACCCTCTTGATTACCTCTTCCTTAACTACTTCTCTGCCTCTCCTGGTTTTGGCTTTTCTATTCCTTGGAATAGCTGTCTTGTCTTACTGGCCAAATATCTGGGTAAATGCAATTAAAACTTTATTGGAATAATAAAAGAAATAATCAGGATGAATATTGCCTAAATACTAATATCAAAGGTGTTTGCATCTAAATAATGATCTTAAAATAAATGCTAGAATGTCATGATAGAGATGGACAGAGAATATGATCTTTGTTAGAAAGAGGCAATGGATAATTATCTCTTGGATTTGGGGCTTTTGTTATACAACTGTTCTTGGTAAGTGAAAGTTATCAATAAATTATTATAAAATGTGTATGTGTGATATGTTCTGACTGAAGAATGCTGATTTTAATTAGCTACTTTAAAATGAATCAGTAGTAACATAGCAGAAAGCCAGATCAAAAGGGAGTTCAAGAGCAGAAGATTTAAAATATACTGAATTGATCACAGAAATGACTGGGAAACAAATTATCTAGATAATTCTGATTGTGACATAATTAAGTTCAGCATCTGAGTGGGGGAATAGAACTCCTAGAAACTCATCTTAAAGAGAAATTCAATCTTTGAAGAGAAATTGAAAGACCATAGGCTTTAGATAAGGAAAAATATAAAAGGTCAAATTTTAAAAGGCAATCACTTATGGGAGGTCTGGAGAATATTTAATAGCTAATGGGGAGCCCAGGGAAGAGGTGTTGTTAAGGATCAAAAAAATAGCAGGCTCCGGAAAATCAGCTCTTGCCGACTAATTAGCAGTCAATAACAATATTGCTGGAGGAAAGACAGCCCAAGGGAAAGAAATAAAGAAGTTGAGAAATTTTGTGTTCATGAAAGAAAATAAAAGTTGCGAGGAGGCACAGTCTATCATTGTCTCCTTTTAATATATCCATAAAAGTGTGTTCAGCCCAAGTACCACGTCCTTTGTTGATGTTTGTGGGGGCCTGAATGTACTTGCTTATGAAGAGAAAATAGATTTATGGTTGAAATACATTGTCTTTGTCTTCACTAGGAGGAGGTTAGACAGATTTCTATCCCCAGAAAGATTGGATGTCCCGGTCCAAATGGCGGTCAGTATTGAAAACAGCTAAGCCATGTTGGCAAAATAAATGTGGCTAAACTACTGTGGACAGATGGCATTTTCCTAAGGAGCTATGAGAGAACTCAAGGATGTACTGGGTTAATGATGTCCCAGAAGTGAAAACTGCTGCCATCCTATTCTGCAGATTGCAAAGGTGAACCAGTTGAAAACAGAATAATTAATTAGTTATTAATTAGTTTTAAAAGTCTCCAGAGGAGGAGATTCCTGGGAATTAGACTCAAGAATTTTCTTCATCTTGGCCAACTAGCAGAATCTATAATGAAGAATGAGATTACTGAATTTTTAAATATAATTCTCTGAGAAGAAGCCACACAGTTTCTGTGACAAGAAATTGTGCCCAGATGATGCATTGTTTTGAAGACACCAATATGGTATTAATAAATATAATTTCCATTTTACAAACTCTTTGACAGCCTGTCACTCCAAAATCAATTTTGTGGGCTTTTGGCTATAATCTGCACAATAATGGTTCTGACAAAGTTCCAGGACAAAGAAGACTAGGTGTAACTGAGCATTTCCCAGGATGTCGATGTGCATAAGGTGAGCTGCCTAAGGGAGGAGTGCTCAACTTGATCTGAACATACGTATAGGAGTAGTCTGTCACTTACTGGAGTAGCCTTCTCACAGTGAAATCTCCAGAGTGTGTATTTCTGTTAGGAAAAACCCAAGCCAGAGTGGGTAAATGATCTAACACATTTACAAAGCTGTAATGTGAGTTATGTATGACATACCAACAGAGTCTGAGTTATGTGTGTAAAAGCAATGACTCTGTATAATTAGTTATAACAGAGGCAAAGAACTGGGAATACTTGTAAAGTACTTTTTTGCTTCAAAGTAATTTGTGTTTCTTTTCAGAGATATTCAACTACTTACCTTTTATTCTTTTCTGTCCTACCTCCTCCTCCTTCTCCTTCTTTCTTCTTCCATTAAAAAATTAAAACAAAATGTGATATGTATATATATATATATATATGCATATATATAAAATATAAAATTTCAGGAAGCAAGGGTGAGTCATGAGTTTACATCTGGAAACTCATGTACAGCTCCCATCACTGTGCCTTGGTGACACAGGAAGGTTGGCAGCAAAGTTTTATATTTTCAGGACTCAGCTGACTGTCCTGATTATAAAATCATATTTTGAAGCCATTTTATGAAGCAAGACCTTATAAATGATATTATTATTATAAACTATAAATCTGACCAAATATGGAAATTTCTATTTTATATGGGGACTTCTGTATCAATTTTTTTCTTTGTTAATAAAATGGCATATCCTAGTGCTTTATTTAGAAAGGATGTGGACTTTTTCTGGGAGTGATAATGTCTTGATCTGTGACAAAGATAAATCTATGTGATTTATTGCAAACATGTTTGTTTCATTTCATTACATTATATTCTGTGAACATTTTTTTCTAGTCTTTAATTAAACATGATTTATACGAATTGAGGTCGTTTTCCATTTAGATTGTTTGCAGTGTTAATTATAGTGCAAATAGCCTTCACTGCTGAAAGAACTGCATCATACAAATACGTAAATGCTTCTGTATAATTTGCAACTGTTCTCTAAGTTTGTGCATTACTGGGCATGTACCTATGCTGAAATGTTTTGCTAACTTAACTATTATATTAAAAATATGGATAATTTAAGATAGCATGTATATTTTTACGTATTTAGATTTAAGTAGTTTTTGAGTTTTGAAAACATGGAAAAATGCACATTTAAACAATGGAAAGGTCATTCTATCACAAATTGAGTGTATCTACAAAGAATTTTAACTTCAGCAAATGCCATTCCAATTCATTCCACTTCGTGTTAACCTCTGGGTAAAGGTGTTAACTGTTGATTTTTTAAGATCAGATGTCCTTAATTATAACTTGCTTTGCTGATAATTTATAGATGGGGCCTGATTAACCTGTAGCTACAAGGTTTAAAGGTTGATTTGTCTCAATTAGATTTACACTCACATATTTTAATTACTACTTATTGTGTAAAGACTTGGAAGATTAAGGAAGCAAAAAGCAGCAGTGTCTATGTATAATAATTATTGATTTTTCTCACATTAATTATAAGAACTTCCTTCTGTTAATATTACAAATCAGCAAGAGCTGGGTTTGATTTTACTCATGATGTATTTTAATCTTAAAATGATAAAATGCATAGAGCCTTTTACACGAGACTTAAAATATATGCTGTACCTATTAACATCAAATCTTGTGTTGGCTTCTGTCCCTTCTTCTCGTATGCATTTCTCAAGTCCATCTCACATATGGCTTCACTAGGTTCTTCTAACGTAGAAGGGTGAAGGAAATACCCTCTTACCCTTCTCATCCTGCTCCAAATGTTCATTGCCAAAAAATAAAACCCAGTTCCATCAGCCTGCACCAAGAGTTCATCATAATCTGGTCCCTATCTACATCCTATGACGGGATTCTAGCACTCTCCTTCATCCTCTTTGCTCCAAAATACTTTACTCCTATACCTAAACACACCATCATATTATGAACATTCTTCTTCAAAGTTGTGATTCATTCTGTTTCCCTGCTTGGAAATAGACTACCACCTCTATCACATCCTTGGTAATCTTTATTAAATTTTTTCTTTTTGTCTAAGAGCAAATTATCTTTTGCTTATGTGGGTTCTTCAGACATATATGAGAATAAATTTTTGCATCTAACTTTACAAAATATGGCAATGTTTTCTCTAAGATATGAAGATGTTTATTATTGACACGTTCTCATCTAAAACAAATTGTAGTAGAGAAGATACAGATAAAGATGTATTGGGCATGTTCCAAGGTAGCCAAACATTGTTATTGTAATACGTTGAGTTGGCAACAATAAGTAGCATGGGGATTTTCATGTGGCTTACAAAATGTTTTGTGTGTTAGTCTACTATAAATATAGTCTAATTATAAGACTAAGTGAAATTTTGATGAGCACAAAGAGAGCTGAATATTTTATTTTGAAAAAGAAAATAAGTAACTTATACTTACTTTCTTTTCTTTCCCCTCCCTCCTTGACTGCCTCCCTCCCTCCCATCCAGCCTTCATTTTTATACAGTTTCCATATTTAGCAGTCTATTATACTTTTTTTCCCCCTAGACAGAGTCTGTCACCCAGGCTGGAGTGCAGTGGTGCTGTCTTGACTCACTGCACCCTCAGCCTCTCAGGTTCAAGCGATTCTCCTGCCTCAGCCTCCTGAGTAGCTGGGATTATAGGTGAATGCCACCATTCCTGGCCAATTTTTGTATTTTTAGTAGAGATAGGGTTTCACCAGGTTAGCCAGGCTGGTCTCGAACATCTGACCTTGTGATCTGCCTACTTTGGTCTCCCAAAGTGCTGGGATTACAGGCATGAGACACCACGCCCTGCGGAGTCTGTCATACTTTTTACAGCACACAGAATTTTAATGATCTTTTAGAGATGAGCAGATTCTGATTTTATCCTACTATTTGAAATTATAAAGTACTCACATTATTTTGATTTTTTCTGAACACAGTCATGGATTGTCTCTATTCTCAAGCCATGATTGTCAACCAGAAACCAAAAAGAGGTGCTTTTTGAGAGAAAGTTATTACCTAAGGAAATTCAGACCAGACTTTCTGCAGCAAACTTAGAATGAGAGGGTAACCAACTCTGCTTTCCAGAGGTGATACTAATTAGAAGAAAAAATGTCAAAAGAAAGGGCAAAATTGAGAGTTTTGAGTACTTTTTCCTTGTTTCCTTTTAGAGATAATTTAATGATCATCTTGCTTTAAGCAACTGCAATAACTCAAGACTTCAGAACGACCATTTGATACCCTATAGGGTATCAGAAGGCACATTACAAATCTGAAATAAAGTTTTTTAACATTGTGAACATGATTGTTTCTATTGTTTTGGTAGAAAATTTGTTAGGAAACATTTTTTGGGCCCCAGTTGTTTTCCAGATAGAGTATGGCATTTTTAGGAATACAAAGAACAAGGCAGGATAGGAACTTCATTTGTGGAGCTCATTTTATGACAAGGTGAAAGAGCTAAAGGCACATAAACAGACAATTTCCAAGTCTGTAATACAGTTAAAAACAACACTAAACAGTTATAGAAATGAAAGTAGATAGGGAGTTCCACTGGAGTAGTTCATAGGATGGGGAAGAGATGGGGAATTATGTGTTCTCTCCAGCTACTGTATTGGCTCCCACAGAATCTAGCGTGATGCTATGATTCAAAGAAATGATTTGTGAATATCCATGACTGATATTTGATTGAATTAGTGATTGTTTCTTTTGTGTTGAAACTCAAATTTGTTTTCTCTATCGTCCAAAATTAGCAAGGAAAGAAGTATAATTTGCTCAATGTTTTATATTTCATGTGATTTTGCATCAGCTATAGTAGTAGTATATCAAAGTAAGTCCCTTTAGTCATCATAACTTTAGAAATCCTTGAATGAGATTAGGAAGTGATCATCACTTACATTTATTAAACTTTGCATGTAACTAGCTTTAGCTATTAATTCTAATTTGCTTCTCATCGTATTCATCAAAGACGAACTATTTAGAAACTAAAACATCTCTGTCAGTTAGAATTTTAATGAATTAAGATGAAATGAGACAGTGTTAATTGGCAGTTGTTGCTGCAGGGGAGGTTTCTCGATCTTGTAAGTGAAACCAATTCATCTTTCTATCAGGGTTAATTTGTTTGATTTAGTTCTATGGATACACTGAATATTTCCCCAAACTACTCATATTTATTTTCAGAATGGGAGAGTGGTTTAGTTCCATTGGTCTTTCATCTGGATTCTGAATTTTATTTGAAATTGATTAAATTTAATGGTTAATTGTTGGTTTTATGCAGCATTTGTATTATTGACTAAACACACACATGCACACACAGACACAAAGGAATAGCATTACTAAGACATTTGTATTTAAAATGTCTAAAACTTTCCAATACCTAAAAGCATTTCTTACCAGTAATTCTATTCCTCTTTCCTTTCTGTTTTCCTTAGACATAAATGAATGTGAAGTTGAGCCTTGCAAAAATGGTGGAATATGTACAGATCTTGTTGCTAACTATTCCTGTGAATGCCCAGGCGAATTTATGGGAAGAAATTGTCAATACAGTAAGTATTCACATGTGTGTGTGTATGTATGTGTGTATATATATGTATATATGCATATACGTATACATTTTTATGCACATCATCTACATTTATTTTGGAATCTGGGCCAAACTCAATATTATTTACTTTCAGAGTGCATAATCAATTGAAATGGTACTTTTCATATTTGTTGTATGTTATTAATATACATATATGCTCTAGGATGTCTCACTTAGTGCACAATATGCATAGAAGTGGTGTCTTGTCACCTGAAAAGAATGACAACATTTCCTCAGATACCTAGGTTCCAAGGATCCCATTTTGGTTTACGATTATGTATATGACTGAAATTTCTCCCACCAAAGTGACACTTTGGTTCTGAGAGTAAATTCAGGGCATTGAAACTAGAAAGACAGGGAACGCTGGCTAATGCCTGTAATTCTAGCACTTTTAGAGGCCTTGGTGGGAGGAGCCCCGGAGCTCAAGACCATCCTGGACAACACAGTGAGACCCCATCTCTAAAAAACAAATAAAAATAAAATAAACCAGTTAGCCTCTATTACTAATAAAAGGTAAAAATAAAGGAGGATGCATTTGATCTGTCCCACACACTAGCAAGAATGTTGCACACTATTTATTTGTCTTACTAGAAGCAGAAGACAGTAGGGTCTTGAAATGATGTATAAAGTACAGGGCAGGTATTTGTCTAAAGTGTTTACAAAGAGGCAGAAAGTACCACTCTCCAAAAAAAAAAAAAAGCAAAGAAAAGCTGTGAAAAAGTAGTAACAGGACTAAAGTCAATGGGATGGGGCCTAATCGGGCCTAAACACATGTTAATAAGAATACTAATGATATAGCCTTATAATTGTTGGACAATTAGAGGAAAGTTCATACTGCTACTGCTTTGATATATCTTGTATGATCTGAGCACCACAATGACATTGTGCAAATTCAGAAGACAGACACAGATGAGAATTCAGATGCAGAAACTGAGACACAGTGATGTTGTTTGGCCAAGTTTTTGCAGCTATTTAGTGACAGAAGCACTGCTACAGGTTTCGGATTTTCAGCTCAGTGTATTTTCCTCAAGACTGAGATACCTCTTTAAATAGAAAGGTATAATGTAAACCTGAATACACATGACATGTTCATTCGTTATTACACACACACACACCCCACATAGTTCTTTCTACTCAGCTATAGTAAGAAATTTATTTCTCATTTTATTTTTCTTTCTTTGTCCTTGGCCATGGTCTTTATAAAATAAAATAGGAAATATTGTTGAATAATTTGATATACATAAAAATATGTATAAATCAAATAATGATATAAAATGGGATGCTCATTACTGTAGTCCTGATAAACTGCACAAAATAATTAAATTCTGAATATTACAGAAACATCTCAAGTTGGAAAAAAACTTTTCTAAGCTTAAAATAATTGAGGAAGGACATTGAGCATGAGTTGATGAAACAAAGTGCAGGGCACAGAAGGATGGAAAGAGAAGGCTGAGTAAGTGGGATGACCATACAATCAAATAGACCAATAGCCATCCAACCAACTAACCTAGAAACCTTCCCATCAAGCATTCAACTCACCACCCACTAAGCTAACGCAAGCTCAGGTGCAGCTACTCTTTGGCCGTCCCAGGAGCAGCACTTGCGTCCGTTTCTGTTGCAGGGAACTTACGATGGCTGCTCAGTCAACACTGAAAGTCGTGCTACAAAGCACCTCCAAGATGTCTGTCAGTGAACTTCTTAATATCGTGATGAACAAAAAACTGATGCCAGTGACTATTTCACCCTCATTCAGCAAAAATACAGAATTGGTACCTCAATAGAGAACCTTCCAGGAAGGAACTTGGGCATCGTGTAAAACAGTACCTGGGTTTGAGCATGCTAGGCAGGGTAATGCCACTCTCACCCATAGGAGGCCTGGCTAGGGTAACAGTTGTCAGGAGAAACCTTCCCATTTTCCTGAAAGGAGGACTGAATGGGGGACATAGCATGTGAACCCTGCCTGGGATGAGTGTCACTCTGCAGTAATGAGTTAGCCTGGGCAGTGGCACCTGAGGGTGTAGGTATCCTAGAAGAGGAGCCCTGGAATGTGGAGCTATAAGGCGTGGAGGGACTGGGAACAGGTTGAGTTGACAGGCTGGGGATGAGGGGCTTATGAGTCAGTAAAGCCATGAAAGCGGGAGGGAGGCCTCTGCTCTGTCATTAGTTTGTGCCTAATGTCTTCCAGCCAATTTTTCACATTTTGTTAAAGAAAATCTTTGCTTTTCTTTGAATGAGACATATCTATATCATATTTATATTTAAATTCAGATTTCTCTTTGAAGATGAGTATGATAGTGGTGTACCTCCCTTAAGCTGTCATGTGACCTGACATTCTAGAATTTCCTCTATTCTCTGTACCATGACAAAGGGATCAGAAAAAGTCACTTAGGGAGTTCCCTAAAATATTTCCTATTGGGATATTTGCTTTTATTTTTATTAAATGTTAAGAACATATAATAAATGAAGGATCTTTATTCTCCCTATTGTGTACGTTTCTCAGGATATGGTTCTACTTTTTTCTGTAGTCAGAGTTTTTAGAAAATCTAGAATAAAAAGGGGCATTCTGACACACTGATGATTTAGTTCTGCACATTGAGAACTTATAGGATTCACTTACTATGGGGCACACAGAAGCACCTACAGGTTACAGGTGGCACCAGATCTAAGCTGCTTGAAGTTAGGATCTTGGAAGTTGTTGACATTACATAGATGATAACACCTGTACGGCTTCTACCCTGGAATATGATTGATAAGCTTTCTTCTGGACTTTGTATCATGTCCAAGAGGGCAGACTTTCCCTAATTTATTACCAGACTTACAATTTTAAACTATATATTAAGGCTGCCTTTACCAATACAGTTAAATGAAATATTTTCAAAACTAGTGATACACCACATTTTAAAAACTCAAATATGTTTATTTTAAGTTAAACAAAAGCAAAATGTTTTTGTTGAGATATTACCTTAATAAATATTACAAAAACAACTATCAATTATTTACTATAATGTATGTCTTTAATTAATACAGCCATTAAGCACTTTTACACTTTTACTTTGTAAGAAATAAATTTATATCTAACTCCATTGTGACCTGTCGCAAAATTATTTGGTAATAATTATTATGCAAATCAATTACCTATTGAACATTTTCAATAACAATGAAATTATTTCATGTTAAAAATCAACTTCTAATACTAGGCAAAAAAAGTTTCCCATCGTTTTTCCAGGAATTATCTTCTAATTATATTTATAGGGGAGTTAAATCAGAAATAATACATATTTCTGATTTAAATAATTTCATTTCAGGCTTCTAGATGTGATCCATACAGCTTATTTACTTTGGAAGATTTCAGTTCATTTTTATTTTTATTATTTATTTATTACAAGGGTTTAGTTAAGTTTTATTGTTTTTATATTTTACTTGAAATTACATTTGATTGATATGTGAAAATCATTGAGATGTTCCTGTAGTATTTATCACAGCATTACAGTAATTCTTCTAACGAAAGTCCTAATTTAATTCCTTTGTTCATTTTATTTATTTATTTATTTATTTTGAGATGGAGTCTCACTGTGTCACCCAGGCTGGAGCGTAGTGGCATGATCTCAGTTGACTGAAACCTCTGCCTCCCTGGTTCAAGCTGTTCTCCTGCCTCAGCCTCCTGAGTAGCTGGCACTACAGGTGCGCACCACCATGCCTGGCTAATTTTTTTGTAATTTTAGTAGAGGTGGGGTTTTACCACTTTTGTCTGGTTCAAACTCCTGACCTCAAATGATACGCCTACTTTGGCCTCCTAAAGTACTGGAATACAGGCATGAGCCACCGTGCACGGCCCCTCATTCCTTTTAAATGTTATAAGCTCAAGTGTTCAGACAACTATTTGAATAAACAGCTTGAAAAGAATATGATGATGAATTGTATTGAGAAAACTATTCTCATAAGAACAGATAAGCTTTGCCATGGAAGTTTAACTGAATGTGATGTTAAACTAGATTAAGTGCAATGAAAATTAATAACACTTTAGTTAAAGAATCTAAAAATAACTAGGATTATTCTCATTTATTGGACTATGTGGCCCACAATACCTGTATACATTTCCCTCCTGGGTGCTTAAATATGGCATGCTTAGATTTCAGAAATGGCACTCAAATTCATTTTTGTCACCGAATCTACTTCGGGAAAATAATAGTTATCAAGGGAGCCCTTATAATGCAACATCCCAAACAATTATGACAAACGAAAACAAACAAAAAAGACTTGGGTGATTTCAGAGTGTTTTACTAAAAATGAAATCTAAAATCTTCTAGTAAGGACTAAGAGATGTTTCCAAATATCACAATTATCCAGTTTTTGCCAATTTAATAAAATAATCTAGATAATTATATAGTTGTTTAAGAATTCTGTCTGTGATTATAAGGATATTAAAATAATACCTGTGAATATTTTTAAATGGTAAATTAATATTTTCTTATCTTATTTAAGCAGCTTTAACTCTTTTAGCCATTATTATAAATTAACTAGTATTTCCAAGCACATAAATATAGACAGTATATACTGTGTGTATGTGCGTGCATGTATGTGTGTGTGTGTGTGTGTGTGTGTGTGTGTGTATTCTTTTTTTTTTTTTAAGACAGAATCTCACTCTGTCTCCCAGGTGACTAGAGTTCAGTGGTGTAATCTTGGCTTACTGCAACCTCCACCTCCCAGGTTCAAGCAATTCTCTTGCCTCGGTGTCCCAAGTAGCGGGGATTACAGGTGTCTGCCACCATACCTGGCTAATTTTTGTATTTTTAGTAGCAACGGGGTTTCACCCTGTTGGCCAGGCTGGTTTCGAACTCCTAACTTCAGGAGATCCACCCACCTCGAATTCCCAAAGTGCTGGGATTACAGGTGTGAGCCATGGTGACCAGCCCCTATATTCTTTCTTTTGATATCAATGTGTACTCCCAAGTATATTCGTTTGAATACAGACTTACTGAAAATTGCTAAAACATTGTACAGGTAAATACATGATGAGATTTGTATTTTCATGCTCAATATTTAATTAATACTTTTTAAAAGACAAATTTATAAATAATGACAGGAAAATCTTTTTTGTTTACTGAACTATATCTTTTCACCAATTCATATAAGTTGATTTTAAACTTTACCATGTGTCAAGAACCTTCCTAAGTACTTTAAATATTGATTTTTTAATCCTCTCAGCACTCTTTGTAGCAGGTACTCTTTATTACTGCTTCCACTTTACAGAGCAGACTGAGCTATTGAGTGATTAATTTGCATAGGTTCACCTGGCTGTCGAACTTCAGAGCCTGGCCTTAATCCCAGGCATTGCATTTGCAGAGCTTGCAGCACTAAGCATGATATGATCCTGGCTCTTGCGGGGTAAAGGGATGCTGTTATTACACTGTACACATTAAAAATGCTTACACTTGACGAGTGGCCTTGGCAAGTGACAGCAGGGTAAGAGGAAAGAGTGCAGGCTTTGCATTCAAATAGAACTGGCAGTTTAAACATTTTCTATTTGTAACTCTATGCCCTGATAAGTCCTTTGCTCATTCTGAGCTTCAGATTCTTTATCTGCAAACAGTATTGATAATATCATTTGATGTATATATATGGATGGGCAGATTAAAGTTAATAGCATATGTAAAATACCTAGGTCATATTGTAAATAAAGAAATAATTGCATAAATACATAGATACAGGATTTTTGAGTTACTTGGAAAGAAATTACCTTGTGTCACACCTTTTCTTTTGTCATAATGTGTGATTTTAAGTTTTATTATATATGCAATCAACTTGTCCTTCTTTAATAAATGAGCATATGTCCTTGAAAATAAGCAGTGTAGAAGTTAGGTATAATGCCTGCATACCATGTTTTAAAGGTACATAAAATTTAAAAATGCTCCAGCATTAATATGTTTAAATAAATGTTCTTTATCTACCCAAAATTATTATAGGAGATAGTTGCTGTGTTTTTTTTAAAAAAGGCTATCATAACATATGAACCACAAACACCCAATTTGATTTATCTCTTTGTATGTTTGCAGTATTGTAAGATGTCACTGCTGTTTGATCAGGTATTTTAGTGAATGACAAGCAAATGAATATTTGGGGTTACTTTAGTGAATGACAAGAGCAGAGTGAATAATTCCAGTATTTTCTATAAAAATGGTCAGAGATTATAGTTTTATAGTATACAATACTAAATTCCTACTCTTCTCTATTCAGCTGTGACAAAAGGAAAACAGAAAAATTCTGACATAAAAAATATTTTTTTAAAAAAAGATATCTATAAGGAAGTGAAAATTAGAATGAAAGCACACCTAAGTTTTATAAGAAAACTACCTTAAGTCTGATGTTACAATATAGTGAATGTAATCAATTATGTGATCAAATAAACTAGCCACAAATATTTACTGAGCTTTTCATAGCATAACTGTGTACAAAGTTACAAGAACATACGTGAATAAATTCATTCATTCAATAAATTGTATTGCCGTCTAAAACGGGGACAACAATGGTAATTGAAATGATTCAGTTTCTACTCTGATACAATATACAGATTAATGGGAGAGTAAAAAAGAATTATGTAATATTTAATGTGATAAGACATGGTAAGTACCATGAGGGCAAAAAAGAGGGAGCCTATGACAGGGAAGCCTTTTATGTTTGGGGGATTTAGGGAAGTGACATTTAAGCTGAGACCATAAGAATGTATAGTAAGTACTCAAACAGAAAGAGGAGGGGGTGGTGGTGACGAGAATTTTACAAAGAGAACGATGATATCCTCACTAATAAATAGATCCTTTGTATTTAAGAATCTTAATATTTAGTGGATGAGTTATTATTATTTAAGCAATATGTGATAGCACCTTTAGTATATCTTATCTTTCAGGCCTTAACAATAGAGAGTCATGAAATTTCATTTGGGGTTGTGATTTATCCGTGGCAAACCATGTTTATATGCTAAAAAAATTAATCTTATAAATATGTTTTTATGCAATGACCAGGGATTTTTAAAACATCAGAATAGATTTCAACTTGTAAATGTAACAAGAAATCAAAGAGAAAAAAATAAAAATAAATATTTAATTTTAATCTTATTTTATTCCATATAACAAATATCTGCTCTGTTTTAGAAATTTGAACAGGGTACTACAGTAATGACTTTTTGTCTTTGAAAGCACTGGCTAATTTAACTTAAGAGTGTTCTACTTTGCTTGAAATATATAAAATAAAAATTAATCCAAAATTCTAGTGGGATGGGAGAACAGTTTGCCTCAGGCTGGTGCCTTTTATGAACATTAAAATAAATAAATAAATAAATAAAGTAATTGACTATGGGTTGACATAAGTTTTATATTCTGGACAAACATAAAATATTAAATCCAAAGTGCATAGCATTTAAAATCTACCTAGAAACATATAGGGATACATTTACAAATAACTATAACCATATATACTTGAATATATATAATTATTTTAACTTAGTTTCTCACTTCTTTTAAAGATATTTTCATGAGTTAAAAAAAATCCAGAATACTGTGCAAGTATATCAATAAAGAAAAATATGATTTCAACATTAATGCAAGATGAAGTTTTTGAAACAATAAACACAAAAAATTGACTCAATAACAAAAGCAAATTGGATTTTTTGTGTCTGACATGGAAGTTCTATCTTCAGTCAGATGCCTCTGGGTATATTTTCCAAATGTCACACAACAGTTTTGTACACAATATCATACTTTGAAGGTTCATCTACCATACCTTACAGTGATAATGTATTAAAGGAAAGACAAACAAGTATCTGCAAAATGCTCAAATAGACCATGTGGGACTTGTTAAATACTTCTAACAAATGGAATCATATTCTTATTACCTGACAGTGTTGTGTTTGATTGCAAATCATTACTGAAACATTCAGTAAGACCTTTTCGATTTTCCAATTATTTCAACATTTCCCTCATATGCTAAACTGTACATGTCCAGGGATTATAATTTAGTTTTGCATTTATTCTCCAGGCTAAAACTTGCTCTTACATTTTCTAGTTCAAAGACAAAGAAAAATGAAGTGCTCAGATATCAAGAGAGTTTGAGAATAGCATAACTTGATTTAGCTCTCATAAAATTTAGAACTGTAGTGGATGATTGAAAAATATTGCATTTTTCTCAAACTGAAAATATCACTCTTTTCAGCTATCACTCCAACCCTCACCCTTATAAAAAGAGCAGGGGAAAAACCCCAATAAAATATATACAAATCAAAAAACCCACACCCAAAAACCTCTATTAAGAAACTACTAGAAAAGAAATCATCCTGGGACTAGAAAGTTGGAACATTGTTAGAATGTAATTTGTGTAACAGACATTATCTTCTACACGTTAACATGATATTCTTGGGTACTTAGGTGAAATTTTGGGTCTGACTGTTAGAGTGAGGCTCTGTTGGTTATTTCACAATGGGGAAATTACAAGAACAAACCACCAGGATTTCCACTTTTATCACACTGCTAAGCAGCAGAGATAAATGCCTTTCTCAGTTAGAAGAAAAGGAAGAATATAGATGGTTCCTGATCTTTCACAAAATGTGCACAGTTTTTCAAACGATGGCATGATTTCCTGAGCTCTCAAGGGTTTCAGTTGGTTGCAGTAAAACTTTACTGGCAACTATGGAGCTGAGTTTGGCAGTGACATCGACGACTAGTGTGACCCTAGCCACCATTTTCAACTGAATCAGCACATGTAAGACTTAAAGCCAAATGCATGTTTCGAGTTTCCATCTTCAAAGCAATCTTCTTCAACTGAAGAATGAGAGCACCCCAGCTTTTTTCACTGCTTAGGCATGTTGAATTTTAGGTGCAGTTGGGACATCCTGATAAGACAGTACAGCTAGTTATTAAAAATGCAGATTTTAGTTAAGGGAAGCATTGGTAATTAAGATTCAGATTCAGATTTAGGGGTTAGATGAGAATGATGAAGTGATAAGATTAGATAGCACTACCAAGGCAGAAAGTAAAGAGAGTAAAAAGTATAAATGGCTAAGTATAAAATTTAAGTCAGGTAAAAGAAGTTTTATTTGCAAAAGGACAAAAAATAAAATAGAAGGATAATCCAAGAAACAGAAGGGGAATACAGACTTACAGCAAGGAGAAGACTGTTTCCAGAATAGGAAGTGGTCAAGAAAATACAGGCCTAAGGAAAGATATTTTTAATGTGGAGGCTAAAACCATTAATGGCCCTTACATAATTGTGTGGGTGTAGAGAAAAATACCAGATTGCAAGTGCTCCAGATTGAGCAGGTGCTGAGTAGAAAATAATAGTCACAGCCTGCTCCTCCCAGGTTATGGTGCACTCTACTTTGAACATATCTTAAACCCCAAAGAGCCATTAAGGTGACTAAAGATCTAAAAGTAAATTTCATAATAGTTACCTTAATAGCTTTATCTGGTCAATAATACACGTTCCTTTTAGAGGTCCAAAGGGAATGGAAACATAAAGTATCCAACTTTAAAATAAATTGAACTTGAGGAATATGGTTCTATAAAAAGAAGGAGAGCCAGAGCAAAGTCAGTAAATCCAATACTAAAATTCAAGGAAAACAGGAGCAGGGACAGAAAATAAACTATTCTGACAAGAAAAATGGATAGAACTATAGTTATATAAGGAAGCCTATAAATACCCAGCACTATTATCTAACTATGAAACACCAAAAAAATTGAAACTGCACCTCTTAGCTCTGAAAAATCCAGAGATATTTGTGGTGGTTTGTTCAAAAGAAAATTCACCTTATATTTTCTCTGGTACACTTGGGCAGACACAAAAATTTTTAAACATCACTGAAATGACAATTTGGTATATAAATGTTGCCTCATACTCACTTGGCAGTAACTTAATAATGTTGTTTTCTTTTCCAATAGAATTATTTCTGTATTCTACCACTGTTAATTGTTTTCTGTTTAACAGAAAACAAGCACTTTCTTACAAGGATTAATATATGGGCATTCTCAGTCCCACTCTTTAAGAGCTTAATGCAAGTTTCTTAACCCCAGGTAAGGACCCACAAAGGATGGGTGGACAGAAGTGTCTATGTCCTTTGATGCAAACACAAAAATCATCTGTTTATTTATATTAATGGATGACTGACATTTAAAATTTTCATCAATTATAAGTATAGGCAACAACCAATTATACTGTTAGCAGTACCTATGATTTTGTCAGTAATAGAAATCACAGATATTCATTTCACATAATACATGTTGCAAATATCTAAAAATATCATGACATTTTTCACTAATATGAAACTATAGTAGATCTGCTTCTACTTCTTATTTAATGTATTAATAGATCAACACATACACTGATAAGTCCCACATTTTTAAATATTTCGATGATTGTCTTCAATTTCTTTGTATTTCATTTTATACATTAGAAGACATTATTCTGAGAAGGTCCTTTAGGGTTAATCAGACTGACAAAAAGGTCCAAACTACAGAGTTTTAGAAACCTGAGTAAATGGTTTATCTGTTTCAAAAGATATTTTCTCCCAATAAAATGTGGATGAAGTTTTTGGAGATAAAAGCTGTCAATGAGCCATTTTCATTGAATGTCCAGACCTGCCCATCCTGCTAAATTTTGTTCTCTAGCTCCATGTATAAAAACATGTAAGTAAAATAGCTGACGATGAAATTGTAAGCAATATTTTTGTCATTGTATTTACGGAGATCTTCCTAGCACGGTTGAGCTTTTATTGAATTCATTCCTGCTTCTCCTCAACTGTGCAGATTTAGAAACTTTGTAACCTGTAGAGAGATGATGTATTCTAAATTACCTACCCTGTGGACCCTAACCCACATTTAAAAGACAAAGGAAAAGAGGTAAACTAAAGAACAACCACCAGCTCCTCACCCCCACAACCTCTTACCCATCCAGAGGCTGCTGTCTGAAGTTGAGCATATTCCACTGAACCGTTTCAGTCTCCTTAAAACTATTACCCGTGTAAAATATCATAATCAATGTAATTCTTTGGTTTTCCAATGCCTTCTACACCATCACTCTAGAATAATGCAGCTGGTGTAAAAGTTAGCCAAAACCTGCCGGTAGTTCAGAATCATGGAATTATGTATGAAGTAACTGGGATCACTCAGTACTTAGGGGCAGCGGGGGAGAATGTCCACCGGTTAGCTTAATGAGAGTCCGGTTAATGTGCACGTCAGTTTCAAAGCATCGAGGTACTATCACTAAACACGTATTTAGTTCTGTTTTTTAAATTTAGTTCCTTTCTTATATTAGAGTTCACTTATACCTAGAGTTATTTAAGGAAGTGTATGCTTCCCAGACATATATGACTCTATCATTTGCTTGATCATCTTTCTTTAAGGAGGTTAAACTTTCACAGACTTCTGTGTGTCAAACTGTAATTTAAAAAATGGAAATGACTTATCATCTAACAACTTAGACATTTTGGAAAATGGCTGTGGCAATAACATCATGCAAGTGCTGAGACAATACCAAAACAACTGACACATGATCCCTGATATTAAGTCACTTGAAATATTGCTCTGTGGTGTACAATTGTCTAGCATTTTTGATTCCAAGACAACAGATCCACTCAGTTTACCTCTACAAAAAGAGAACTATTTTAGGTTTGTATGTTATCCACATTATGATGAAGGCTTACATACACTTGGGTTTCTGCCTTGTTTTCTCATTCTCATTATTCCTGTTTGTAGATCCCACAGCCTTTTAGAATTTTTGCTTCTCTCTGTTTTTACTCTGCTTCCTTGATTGCATGAATGATGAATTTAAATTTTATAATACTGCTCATATTAATTAATAATAAGTAGTTCAAAGGATTGTACATGAAAAGGTTAACACCAAAAAAGGAGTCAGTTTACAAGTGTACCTGAGAAGAAAAACAATTCGTTTAGTGTTATTCAACTTTTCTTCATAGTATAGGAAAATACCAACTATTTTTACACATTAACCTTTTGGGTGGTCAGAAGGATATTATAGGACCTATGATGAGTTCATTCATTATGCAAAACACTACAAAAGTTCTCACAAAGCTATTAACTGTGTTCTTCTGGTATTTGGTCTAATCATAAATGTAAAACTATTTTTTATGTTCCTTGGGTAGAGTATTATTAACCTAACAGTATCACAAAGTAATACATAAAATTCTGTCCAATGAAGTTGATAAGCCAGTGGGGTAAGAAGAAAGCAGTTTTTCTAACGCACAATTATCTATCAAGTAACTTCTAGTGGGCATCTCTGTGCCTCTTAGCAGGGGTCCATCTCCAGTGGAATTTTCACTTGGAAAACTGTTGACATTTCAATTGTTTTAAACTGTTCATTAATATTATCTTAAATATATTTTTTCTGATTACAAAGTATTCCATATCTAAACAGGAACACTTGGAAACCACAAAATCAATTATTTAATTTTATTTCAATCCTAAAATGGAGTTCATTTAAACTGATACATGTAACATATCATCAGATGCTATGCATGTAGCATTTACTTATTGTTACTTGGTTCTTTCTAAAATGTGTCTTCCCTTTGTCTGGTTGGCCAAATCCCTTTTCCGATCTAAAGCTTGTGAATAATAGACATTGTTTCTTCAGTGTACTTACTTTTCTTCTCAGTAACACCTAAAATACCTGCATGGATAAATTGGGCATTTGGTAAGTTCAGGCAGTTGAGTGGCCAAGATTTCTCTGTGTTTAGTAAGAATTCTCTAGGAATAGAGTTCCCTTCATCTATTTTGGTTGGTATAAAATTGGGAAGTAGATTACCACTTGTTTAAACATAATGAGCAGGCAACTGGATGCATTTAATCCAAGTGTAAACTGAATTTTATAAAAGAAAAAATAGAAAATTGTATAATATTGGTCTTATACTTTTTAATAACATATAAGTAAAAAGAAATTATTACTGTTTTTCACTCTAGTCACACCTCTACTACTTCCAAGAATACGACAGTACACACTTTTTTTTTTTGGCCGAGTTTTGCTCTGTTGTCAGCTGGAGTGCAGTGGCACAATCCTGGCTCACTGCAACCTCCGCCTCCCAGGTTCAAGCAATTCTCCTGCCTCAGCTTCCTGAGTAGCTGGGATTACAGGTACGTGCCCCCACGCTCAGCTATTTTTTTTATTTTTTAGTAGAGATGGGGTTTCACCATGTTGGCCAGGATGGTCTTGATCTCTTGACCTTGTGATCCACCCACCTCGGCCTCCCAAAGTGCTGGGATTACAGGCATGAGCCACCACACCCAGCCTAGTACATACAGTTTTTGACATTTTAGATGCTGGATAGACAAATAAATTGTCTGCTAGGCTGCTTTTATTACTCACTGAAATGAGTTTTTGTTTTAGTATTCTACCTTAAAAATAAAGCACTAGAGAGAAGTTAAAAACCTATAAAAATCATGTTTCGGTTAATAGTTCATGTTATTAATTAACCATGCTTTTGAGAAATGGGAGTTAAAACTAACTTTTCAAATGATTCCAAGGTGTGGGGAGTAAACATAATCAACTGATTTATTTTACTCAATTTACGTTCTAATCTGTTAGCGCAGATAATGAACCTTGATTCTACATTAAAGTGACTATGATAGAAAAGAGAAATATACAGGGAAAATCCAAGTTTATATATGTATGAATGTTTAACTGGTATCTGCTTATTCATTCCAATTGTTGTGTACTTACATAAAATACAAGACTATTAGAAACAAACTTAACAGCAACAACAAAAACGATCTGGGGTTAGGACACAAAGTTCTGGATAAAGTAATGATAAAAACTTTGAAACTTATACATAAACTTTTACCTTTCAATTCTAAATCAAACTAATGTCATAATTGCCCAGATGCTAGCTCCATGTTTGAAGATGTTAGCGTTGAAAATGATTGCCTACACAATTTATCCTGAGGCATTTTCTTAAACAGAGAAGAATGCACTATGCCATAATAGGCTTTCTTATAAAAAGAAATGTGAAAATAGTTATTAAATTGTAGAGAGAAAATACACAGGGAGAGAAAGGAAAAATAAGGCTGTAGAAGTTCTTGAGGTAGGCAGTTCACCATGTTCTTGTCTATGGATTTCTCATTATAAAATGATTCTAACTTTAGTGTCTAATAAACTGCTTCAGCTGTAAAATCGCTTTCAACAGAAAGGGGAACATCACACATTGGAACCACAAAATTATTGATTTAATTTTATTTCATTCTAAAATGGAGTTCATTTAAATTGACATATGTAACATAACATCAGAGGCTATCCGTATAACATATATGCATATAACATGTCTCCTAAAAACAGAATATTATGCATGTAAAATTTCACAATCAATTTAGTTATTTGGTTTTCCAACACCTTATACACTGTCACTTTAGAATAATGCAGCTAGTATAGGAGTTAACCAAAATGTGCCAGTCATTCAGAATAATAGAATTATGTATAAAGTAATTGGGGTCACCCAGTATTTGGGGACCTGTTGGGAGGTTGGGGGCTAGGGGAGGGATAGTATTAGGAGAAATACCTAATGTAGATGTGATGGATGCAGCAAACCACTATGGCACGTGTATATCTATGTAACAAACCTGCACATTCTGCACATGTATAATAAAAAAGAAAACTAAAGTATTAAATATTATACCTCTGCTTTGCACAAAGCAGAAGCTCAATAAATATTGGCTAAATGTTGAATGAATAACAGTCCATGTTAAACCTTCAGTCCAAAAGCCATGGCAGAACAACGGTGACAGAGAACACAAAGTGAGTTAGGTCACTATTCTACGTCTTTATAAACCATGACATCTAAGTGCCCTGATCATCATTTTTTATAGTTTCTCTACACTCCTTAAGGAATATGCAGCAAACAGAACACCCCAGTGTATCATATTACAATGTTTATTATGACCCATTGGTAATAGATGTACCTGGGTTCAAATCCTGGCTCTAAGACTTTAGGGGAGTTACTTAACCTCTCTGAGTCTCAACTGCCTCAGTTACATTTGGGGATAAAATTACTCTTCACTGAGTTATTTTAAGGTCAAAATGCCTGACTTACTTTTCTCTGCCATAAGTATGTGTAGGCTTCATTTGTATTTTTTAGGAAGGTCTGTGAGAGAAAAGATAAATCCATACCTTTGTAAGGGGACCAGGAAAGAGATAAAGACAGTTCACCTAAATCTGATTTAGGATTAAGGGAATCTGCACTTTTAGATATTACTTATCATAGTTGCAGAAGAGAAAGATATTGGATGAGGAGATATACAAGAGTGAAGTGAACTTAAGGTGAGAATGGGTAAAATGCTATAAGAATTTGCATTGCAAGTTAGGGAGCCATCCTAGAGGGAGATACTGTCTGTGTTACATTAGCTTCAATTAAATTGGTCAATGATGTTTTTGAGCAGCTGTTACTCCCAGGTACTTTAATGGATGCAAGGAATAGGCCTGTTCATCGGAGAGGACCCAAATATAACCCTTGTTCTGGAAGAATTGACAATGTAATGTTGAAGACAAATTTATAAATACATGAATGCCCATTAAAAGTATACTTAAATGCCCAGTGCTATGATTCATGTATGCTTAAGGTCTTTCTGTAGCCCAGGATTGGCACGATTAACTCAATTTGGGGGACCGCTGGAACAGGGAAGAAAGTGACAGGCATGAGCTGCAAAAATGTTTCCTACACTGTCATCTAAGTAAATTTCAGTCTAAGGTTTGTAGTTTGATATTGCTAGGAGGTAAATTTCAAGCAGCCAAGAGGATGAACATTTTTTTCTGACCAGTGGAGACCTATTGAAAGCATATATGTAACTAGGATAGTGAGCTGGTCAGATAATTGGGAAGTATATTCTGAATGCAGTATATCCTGAATCCATAGGATCAATAAAGAGGACTCTGTTAAGAAGAAGGAGGCAATAGTACAGGCAGTGAGATTCTGGGCTCAACAAACCTGGCTAGATGAGAAAAGAGAGAGAATGGGAGAATGAATTAAGCAGTGAAATCAGCACATCATTTAATAGCTGGTATAACTAATACTATTTATTTACAACTTCACTTAAAATATTAATTTGTTGTTTTAAAATATTTTCCAATTAGAAACTTCTGAATTACTTATCAGTATTTTGATTTCTCACCTTCAGCAACTATAAAGATAGTAATGAAACAAAGTTGGAGGGGTTAGACCCAGATTCTTAAGGATTGCTCAGTGTATATACACCAGAGTGTAATCACTAGAGAAGATCTACCTCTTTAATAAGCTAATTGTGCAGATAATGTATTACTGTAGACAATAGCACAATGTAATTCTAAATCATTAAAGCAGCCTGATTTACTTTTCATTTTGTAGTAGTCCCCTCCCTACTGTCACTGCTACTCATTGGTATATACGAATGAGGACTCAGTGGCCATCTTTCTGCTGAGATTACAGACCTTTTAGAAACACAAGTGTTTAGTATTATCGTTATTACTTTTCATATTTTTTAACTTAGTGCTTAATATTTTTAATCCCTGACAGCCTTCTTCAGAGTGTGCAATCAAACCTTAAAAAGATCACTTTCGGCCCAAGTCTTCATGAAAAAGAGGCGTGTATAAGGACATTTTCCTTTGGTTTCATGTGATTAAATTGTGTTTCTTTTCTAATGCTACTGATACACTTTCAAAACGCTATCTTCCAGTCAAGATGACATTTGAATACACCCAAGAACAAAACTAATACAAAGGAAGGTTAGAAATTTCTGATTTTATTTGTAAAATTGAATTTTCAGTCATGGACAAGTAATTAATAATGACAAAGGAAAAAAATGCTCTTTTTAGATGATTTTCATGCCATGGCATGTGTGTCATCTAAAGGAGTAAGGAAACAGATTCCTAAACTCCAGGTGTCACAGTAACAATCTTTATATAAATAATAAGATACTTAAAATAGTGTTTTATCAAGCTTCTTTCCTTCCATCTCCTCTTCAACCACTAGTCAGCCAAGTGCTAGGCAATGTTGAGGTTGATGTCTGGAGAAGGAAGATGCAAATAACGGAAGAATAATCACTCAGCTCTTTAGAGATTTTAGGTGGTTATTGCCATCCACTTGACTTCTGTATCAAAATATAAGCCACACTCCTATATATAGAACAAAAAAAGCCAGAATACTTTCTTGTACCACCTGAAATTTTTTATCATGTGCTTTTGACAACTTCTGTGCAAAGGTGTGCATTTCCTGAATTTGACATTCTATTTTTCTAGAACTGTCTCTTCATTTTACTTTATATGACACTTCATAAGAAACCAATAGTTATGCATAGTTTTTCTAAATCTCAAAAACAGATTATGGAAAGAGTTGTTGGGTGCCACAGGGCATTTTGTGAATTTTCTTTCCCGAGACATCCCTGTTATGTCCTTAGAAATCTGAAACATTGAATATTAACATTCTTCTCAAATTGATTGGAAATATGTCATGACAAAACAAAAAAAGGATATGCCAAAGATATGGAAATCAGGTATTATTCAATTTTGGAGGAAATGGTTTGTTACTTTACTCTCAGTTAAAGACGTTAGAAAATGAGATTTCTTTGATTGCTCCAACAAAACTGCCAGCAGATAAAACTTCATCTCCATTTATCCTAAAGATATGATTACTCAGATATTAAATTGGGGGAAAAACTTGATTGTAAAAGTGCTTTTCAGAGTTGTAATCTGATTTATCAAAGTGTTAATATGAAACTTTTCCACAGAACAGCCTCATTTTGCACCACAATGAAAAAAAGTACTTGCCAGACTCAGATCTATTTTAAGCTAAGATTATTTAATTAGTTATTTTTATTTCCAATGAGTCTGGCAATGTACTGTGGGGAATCATTTCATTTTCATTCATTACAAGAAGCCATGGTTTATATTCCCCCCAGGCAAAGAGTTTTATCTGACAATTTGAATGCTTTGGTGACAGAAATATCTGATGATAAATGTGGTATTAAGGAGATGCCAAGTGGCATGATAGTTTGAATCATTTTCAGTAACAGTTCATGATTAATAATTGTGCTTATGTATGTATTCACGTTTTTTATTATTGAAGAACATTTTGCATGGGAAATGGGAGTCGATGTTCTACTCCTTTTTTTTTTTATTTCTCTGAAAAAAACTGAATGCATGTAAAACCTGGCTGAACTAATAGCATATGTTTAAACATGTGTCTCCAGGTAGTAAAAGTAGAAGTCAGTCTCTTCCAACTATGACTTTTTATCTCTTACTTTTACTGCAATAAAACAACAATGTAAAGGCTACCATTTATTAAAGGCATATTGGCTGCCATATAGTTTACTATGTGCTAAAAAATATATTGTTTCAAGCCTATGAAACAAACCTGTAAAATGGGTCTTATTCTCCCTGAAATACACATGATTAGCACACTTCCCATACTTTGCTTGTACTTTGGTATCACTGAGAACTTTAAAAATACGTATGTCTGGCTTGTACCCCAGAGCTTCCTAGTTTAATTGGTACTGCATGAGATGTGGCCTGGCATTGGAATTTTTAAAAGCTTCCTATGTAATCCTAATTAGTACACCACTTGATTAATCTGAAGCTTCAACAATTAATCTGAAGCTTTGTTAATCTGAAGCCTGAACAAAGCTGAAAGATTGAACAATTTCCCAAGGCCACATAACTGGTAAGTGGTGGGATAGAAATTCAAACTCAAACCTTCCTAGTGTCATAACTCATATACTTCAATGAAGTAGGACACATTTTTTCTTTAGGGGTCTGTTCAGAATAGATATTTTGGCACCTATATTTGTCTTTGTGTCCTTAACCAAAATGGCAATGAAGGACAGTTTTGACAAACTGATATAATAGAAAGTTTGGGAAAACTCAAGAAGGTGCTTTATGTACATCAGAAGTTACCACTACACTGTACTTGTTACCATAGTTATTTGCCAAATAAATTACCTGCAGTTGTAAATTGTACAATCTGATGAAGTTGTGTACCTTTAAATCTATAAATATAAACTGAGTGATTCTATTTTATTTTTATCTTTTTATCTTTGCAGGTTTAGTTTGTCTGAGCTGATAACTTTTCAAAATATGAGGACACTAAGGATGTATTATCATAACCTTTTGCCTGAGCAATTTATAGTTCACTCACATAGTCTTTTGTTTGCTTGTTACTTTTTTTTTTTTTGGTAGTTTAAGAGAATTTTAGTAATTGAAGAAAAATGTTCAACTAATGAGATATTTTCATACTTATGTAAAGTAAAACTTACATCCCTGGTTTGCTTTGTGTATTTTTATGAAATTTATCTTCCCTTTATATTAAAACAATGACTATAACCCACTATATCCATAAGACTATTGGGTTAAAAAATATTTATTTACTGTTTTTGAAGCATTGGACTAAAAGAATGATTTCTAAGAAAATCTAATCACCCATTCAGTATGATATTGGCTGTTGGTTTGTCATAAATAGCTTTTATTATTTTTAGATACGTTCCCTCAATACCTAGTTTATTGAGGGTTTTTAGCATAAAGCACTATGGAATTTTGACAAAGGCCTTCTCTGCATCAATTGAGATAATCATGTGGTTTTTGTCTTTGATTCTGTTTATGTGGTGAATTACGTTTATAGACTTGCATAAGTTGAACCAGCCTTGCATCCCCAGGATGAAGCCTACAAAGTGGAAACATTCCCTTTGAAATCTAGCACTAGACAAGGTTGCCCTCTCTCACCACTCCTGTTCAATATAGTACTGGAAGTTCTAGCCAGAGCAGTCAGGCAAGAAAGAGAAATAAAGGGTATTAAAATAGAAAAGAAGGAAATCAAATTGTCTCTATTTGCAGATGACATGATTGTATATTTACAAGACCCCATTGTCTCAGCCCAAAATCTCCTGAAACTGATAAGCAACTTCAGCCAAGTCTCAGGATACAAAATCAATGGGCAAAAATCACAAGCATTCCTATACACCAATAACAGACTTAAAGAGAGCCCAATCAAGAATGTACTGCCATTCACAATTGCTACAAAGAGAATAAAATACCTAGGAATACAACTAAGAAGGAACATAAAGGACCTCTTCAAGGAGAACTACAAACCACAGCTCAACGAAATAAGAGAGGACACAAACAGATGGAAAAACATTTCATGTACATGGTTAGGAAGAATCAATATCGTGAAAATGGCCATACTGCCCAAAGTAATTCACAGATTCAATGCTATCCCCATCAAGCTACCAATGACCTTCTTCACAGAACTGGAAAAAAACACCTTAAAATTCATATGGAACCAAAAGAGAGCCAGCATAGCCAAGTCAATTCTAAGCAAAAAGAAAAAAGCTGTAGGCATCACACTACTGGACTTCAAACTATACTGCAAGGCTACAGTAATCAAAACAGCATGGTACTGGTACCAAAACAGAGATATAGACCAATGGAACAGAACAGAGGCCTCGGAGGCCAGACCACACATCTACAACCATCTGATCTTTGACAAACCTGACAAAAACAAACAATGGGGAAAGGAGTCCCTGTTTAATAAATGATGTTGGGGAAACTGGCTAGCCATGTGCAGAAAGCAGAAACTGGACCCCTTCCTGACACTTTACACTAAAATTAACTCCAGATGGATTAAATACTTAAACATAATACCTAATACCATAAAAACCCTAGAAGAAAACCTAGGCAATACCATTCAGGACATAGGTGTAGGCAAGGACTTCATGACTAAAACACCAAAAGCATTGGCAACAGAAGCCAAAATAGGCAAACGGGACCTAATAAAACTCCACAGCTTCTGCACAATCATTAGAGTGAATCGACAACCAACAGAATGGGAAAAAAATGTTTGCAGTCTACCCATCTGACAAAGGGCTAATATCCAGAATCAACAAAGAACTAAAACAGATTTACAAGAAAAAAACAAGCCCATTCAAAAGTGGGCAAAGGACATGAACAGACACTTTACAAAAGAAGACATACATGAGGCCAACAAACATGAAAAAGTGCTCATCGTCACTGGTCATTAGAGAAATGCAAATCAAAACTACATTGAGATACCATCTCACACCAGTTAGAATGACGATCATTAAAAAATCTGGAGACAACAGATGCTGGAGGGGATGTGGAGAAATAGGAACACTTTTACACTGTTGGTGGGAGTGTAAACTAGTTCAACCATTGTGGAAGACAATGTGGCGATTCCTCAAGGACCTGGAAATAGACATTCCATTCGACCCAGCAATCCCATTACTGGGTATATATCCAAAGGATTATAAATTGTTCTTCTATAAGGACATATGCACAGAAATGTTCATTGCAGCACTGTTTACAATAGCAAAGACCTGGAACCAACCCAAATGCCCATCAATGATAGACTGGACATGAAAAATGTGGCACATATACACCATGGAATACTATGCAGCCGTAAGAAACCATGAGTTCGTGTCCTTTGTAGGGACATGGATGAACCTGGAAACCATCATTCTCAGCAAACTGACACAAGAACAGAAAATCAAACACCACATGTTCTCACTCATAGGTGGGTGTTGAACAATGAGAACACATGGACACAGGGAGGGAAGCACTATACGCTGGGGTCTGTTGAGGGGAAATAAGGGAGGGACAGTGGGGGGTGGGGAGTTGAGGGGAGATAGCATGGGGAGAAATGCCAGATATAGGTGAAGGGGAGGAAGGCAACAAATCACACTGCCATGTGTGTACCTATGCAGCAATCTTGTGTGTTCTTCACATGTACCCTGAAACCTAAAATGCAATAAAAAAAAGAAAATCTAGTCCCTCTTCTCATTTGTACAGAATTTTTTTAAAATGAAGTTAATTCTGTTATTTTCATTTTGTGATAATGACTATGTATCATTTTTGTTTGTGACTTTATAGTCCCTACTTAGTTCCTGGTTAATCCCATAAATTAGCATACTAGAGTGGTGAGCTAGCCAATATTTGAGGGATGAAAGCTTCTGGAGAAATTAGTCTTTTTTACAAAGTTAAGTGAAAAAAGAAACCATTACGTTTTCTTTGCTTTAAAAGCTTAAGGAAAGCAGGTAATTCTATTTTTGGCTATTTTTTTTCAAAAGTTACTACTTTATAATGGACAAGGATAGGATTATTTAAAACTTTGTCATATATTTTAATATGTTTATAAGAAATGTATTTATTTATTTACTTAATCACTAGGCCAAACTATATAGCAATAATGTATTCTGCTGCAACATTTTAAAAAGTAGTAATTTGTCCCATTATGGATATTTTGTTGAACATAACTAATATTCCATACTCATTTCAGCAGCTAAAGATTTAAATCTAGATTTAAGATTTTTTAATACTTTCACTTGTCTAAAATGTATGTGTGTGTGATTAGGTAGTATTAGCAAATTCTAGATATTATTTTTACTAGAAATATTGTTCAACAAAAATAAGTATTTAACCTGGATTCTATACTACATAATGTCAGAGTATACTTTATTATTACATATAATAAATTTGAAAACAGAATTTAACTTTTCTGCTTTGATATGCTGATCCATATTCACTACATTATAAAACACATTCAGTCTGAATCCCTATTGAATAAGAGATAATTTATGAAAAGCTGGCTTAGCTTCAACAGGTTCATAATAAAATTGTTACTCTATTAAAATCTCCTAGATTTTCTTTTATAAAATTGATAAAGCATCTTTTGTTTTAGTAGCTTTACATTTGTTATGTTTAAAGTTCTATGTTGAATTATTCCCTTCAGGATTACCAAAGCCACTGTAAATACAATATTTAAAATATCTGTGGCACTTTTATCTATAGAAAGGTTCAATTAGTAAATGCATGTTATCAAGAATTCATCCTCTGTTTCAACTTTGTACTGGAAATGCTGGCAATTTTTTTTAATTTGGAAAGACAAAACACAGCACAGTGAAGGTTGTGACTTAGACAGCAAACTTAAAATTAATTGCAAGAATGTGTAGATCCCTGGCCCAACCCTAATACCACTCTGATTATGCAGATATTTTCTAAATACAAAACATTTTCTTAAATTTTTAAAAGTAAATGCATAGTAAAAATGTCCCTAGAATCCAAATGAACAAATCATCTACTATACTTTTCCAGGCTCCATTTTGCTCTCCATCATTCCTTCCACAACTTTCCAAAGTGTACTAGTATTAGAGCTCAATATGTCATTCCTTGCCACCTGCAATGGCCTCCTGTTTCATCTCTTGGATTTTTTTTTTTTTTGGACCTCTGGAACACTAAGACTTCACACTTGACCTGAGAAAACATCCAGTGTGAAGAAAAGATAACTACATTGTACAGAAAACAAAATAACTAGATACAGCGGGCAATTGGGTTTGGAACTATGATTTATCTCTCAAATAAAAATCAGTGCCTGACATGGCAGTAATATTGCTTTATAACAAAACATCAAAGACAAAGCCTTGTGGCACTTAGCCTTATGTACATTTGGCAAAAAATCTTAAAACATATAAATAACTTAAAAGCATGGGAATGTGCCTTATACATAGCACTGTTTGACTATTTACATTCGGTATTCGACTGATGTTTCTTCAGGCAACTCAGTCCCTCCTGTAGCATTTAACTTTGGCATTATATCCTTCTTACCTCTTTCCTATGTGGTTATATGCTTTGTCAGAAAGCAAGAACAGGTATACATCTACAGGTTTTTGGATTTCAGGCTTTTGACGTTACAGAAAAATATTTCATCAATCCATATTGTTTTTAGCACTTTAAAAATCCAAATACTTTTCCATTTTAAAAGAATGCATCTTAAGCAAACTACAGTAAACTCTGTTGTCCTACAGCAAAACTGTTTACTGTGCTAGGAGGATAATCATCTTAGATTTTGTCAAGTTTTGTGAATTATCTCAATAAGAATTTTGGCCTTTGAATACTGGAGTCAATAGGCTCTACCATTTTAATAATATCATCATTCTGTATCAATATGCTCACAAATCAGCTTTGAGAAATATTAACAGATAATTTCTGTTTATAGTTTAGCTTATTCATAGGCATAATTTTTTTCTGAATTGAAAGCAATTAAACTGATAATATATCGTAATTGGCTTGAGATAACACACAGTGTAAAGAAAACATAGCCACATTTTAAAGGAAATAACTAGATTGCATGGCTGATAACTGCATTTGTGACTTTATAAATGTGGTTTTCTTTCCAAACATAATGTTTCCCCTACATACAAGAGTTGATTCTTATATATTTTCAAGCCTGCCAGCATACACAGAATGCATTTGATTTTAACACCCATCCAGTATGTTGAATCCTTAGAGTGATAATATCTACATTTGGAAGACTAATCCACCTTCAAAAACGAAAGAAAAGTAATTCCAAACAGGAATGATTTGTTTTAGTTTACTTTAACCCATAATATTGAGAACTGCCCATTTGTAAGCACTGTGCTAAGTGCTTTGAAAACCTAAATAATGCAAAAGACATGGTGTCTACCTTTAAGAAGTATATTACCTAAGAGGAAAAAAAATGCACAAATAGCTGTTCCTCTTCATTTAACCTGGACACCTTCTGAGCTTTCAGTATGGAAAATAATAGAATCTAGGGCCTAATATAATTGAGAGAATACTTTCCCAGCATAATATCACAGAATCACAGTATTCACAATTGTAAAGAAAATTAGCATTTATCTAAGCTATGTGGACCATCCGATAGGAAGAAACAGCCTTTTCTCTAAGGTACACATGCATTTTATATGCAATCCAAGTAAGTTTAACTAATTTTTTAAAACAATATTGAGGATTTCTCAATTGCTGGTTTTCCTAAGGAAGGTTACTGTGACTGTATGTAATGCTTATACCCTGATACAAAGAAGGGGTCTCTCCGTGTGGAGAGAGATGAACATCACCAAGTGGAATTTTCATTCTAATTCCTTTGAAGGTGATTATTCTGCGTTCCATAACCAGAGGCTGACACCCAGGGCTGCTCTGCAAGAATTTGGGAATGAGTAAGTGAAGGGAAGGCTGTGTTGTGCGTGTTCACCTTCGCATTCTCACTCTGTGTCCAGGAAACTTTTTTGCCCATTTCCTCCACCTAAACATTTTTTTGCTCATCTCCTCCTTTTTCCCTTTCTCCTCCACCTGAACTGGAATATTCAGGCCCTGATCAGTCTTTCTTAAACTTCCCGTCTTCATTCCATCCCTTGCCCTCTTTCTTCTGATACAGCTTCCTAACACCAGGAAAATGATAGCCTTGAGAGAAGTCAAATCAAATGCACAGCGGCTTAGCTAAGAAGACTCATCCAAAAAAAAAAAAAATCTTTAGGGTTGCTTTTAATCCTCAGGCCACAGCATCAGAAAGAGTGGCCTTGATCCCTCCCTCACCAATTAAAGCCTGTCTCGAGACAACTCTAAAATCAAACAAATGCTAGGAATAAAGGAAAGGCTGTGGTCCACGTGGCACAGAGGAAAGCTTACATTTGAATCTGCATTAATTTCTGCAGTACTGGAGGTCATCAGTAATCCATTCACCAGTGCTTGCATTCAGCACAATTATCATGCTATGCTAAGCACAGCAGAGGACTCACTGCTATAAGATGAGATGCTCAGAGAAAGCGAGAACTGGAGATGTTTTAAGGAGATTTGTTTCTTACATGGCTCTAATTTGAAATCCTTTCATTCTGAAGATGTCTGGATATTGAGATAGAGCAAATGAAAGCAGTACATTCCTGTTACGGATTCAGCTGTGCATCTCACTTATTTGAAAGGCTTAATCAGCACACTCAGGAACAAGATGTGAGACATCTTGAGGCCCTGCTTACTTGTCAGCTGCGAGATCAATAAAATGCAGAAGCCATTCTTTGCCACACTCCAGAGAATAAGTTTGCAGAGTGAGAAGGACTCCACTTTGAAGCTATTTTATTCACATCCCACTTGGCCAAAGCAGAAACGTTGCTCTGGGGAGGCACTTGAAGCTCGGCCCCAGCTAGCCCAGCTGCTCCTGCTCAACTTTCCAGGTGACTCACTTGCGCAGTGAAGTCTGAACAGCAGGGTGTCCGTTCAGAAAGCATTTCCAGTCCACTCACACAATTCAGGCAATGTCGTTATTTTAAATGACTATATAAAAGATGCCTAAAAGCCTCTGGTAGCCAATGTTGGATGGACTCATTAATTTAGGATTATTGTCGTACCTGACAAAAGCGAGCACAATACCAAGAATACATAAACACAGATCTTGCAGCCAGGAAATGCAGATTACCATATTCTACTACTGTGTTCTACTTTTGTATTCAGCATTGATCGAATTGCCACTGTGCCCTCTCTAGAGGTAACAATGGGGAATTTCAGAAATACCTGGTAATACTGTGTAGCAGCTATTTGAAAGAGAAGAGACACAGTCCACCATCGGTTCCATGTGTTTAATTAATAAAGAAGCGTTCTTCTTCTTTACTCAGCATGCAACAATTTCTAAAGAAGGCCTCTGTATCTGTGTACCTTTGAGAGCATGTAAGTCTAAGTGATTTTTTTAATTAAAAATGAAGTATACAAATAAAATGCCACCATATTACCAGCAATTTGTATTATTTACCTTTTATGTTTACTTTTAAAAAGTAATTCCCTCTACAAATATTTATTAAATGTTCACCAAAATTGAAGCTTGCTGCTAGATACTGTGAGAAATATAGTCTTTGCCTGCCACGGGGTTCTCCATCTTGTGGGAATACAGGTGGGCAAACATAAACATGTGGAGGAGTTGCAGACCAGGGAAGTACTGAGCATGATTTGAGCATAGAAGCAGGTTTTCACATCTCCATCCTGTCCCTGCAGCCTGGTTGATATGAGAGATGTTGAGAGTAGCCCACCAAAATCAGTATACCAAGAGAGGGTGAGACAAGCAGATCCTTCCATGTTCAATCCAACAGGAAGAACGACTTTTGATGAATTTTAAGAGAGGAATTAGGTCCAGTGGTGTTATTTGTGAAACATGGCCAATCTCAGAGAAACACCTATGTTGGTTCTCTTGACCCTTTGAAACTCAGACACTCCATTTCCCCTCCTCTGTTTTGCATCTAATCATTACTAGTTCTGCCTACTTTTACCTCTTAAATATTTTTGAGCTCTTCCTCTTCTCCACCCCTCTTTCAGACCTGAAATATTTTACACATGGACAATTGTAGTCGCTCATTCTTTGGCCATAGTTTTGTCCCCTCTTAAATCTACTCTTTATGGTACAGTGGGAATGATATAAATGAAATGAAAAATGTGGCCATAGAGTTCTTCAAAAACTCCCCATCACTAAGGGAAACAAATTCTGTCAGCCCAGTCTTCCACAAAATAATCTAGCATTTTTCTGCTTCTCCACCTCAGCTCTTAACTTTCCCCACCAACCCATCCTGGTCTAGCAATGCTGAGCCGCCTCTGCCTCCCGCATCACAGCAGCCTGTTCCCTGTGTCTGTCCTGTCTTCTTTCTCACTGTGCGGGCTCCCATTCTGTTCCAGGAATCATTCCCAGAGCCCCAAGTCAGCTTATTATTCCCTCTTCTCTTCTCCCACAGAAACTTCTGCATTCACCATCACAGCATCTGCCACGTCACATAAAAATGTGATTTCTGTGTGTTTCCTCATTACACTGAAGTCCCTCGAGGAAACCCGTGCTGTAAACGTAGCCAGCTCCTGCTTCCCATTCAGAGATCGGACTTGGTGTCACCTCTCAACAAGGCCATCTCTGATCACCTGACACCCACACTTGATTCACCCTTCTTTTTTCCTTCATAGCACATACCACTTCATGGTATTTTCTTGTTTATTTAGGTGTTTATTTATTATTTGTCTCTCCCCTAGAATATGAATCTTTTAAGAGAAGAGAACTTTTCTGCCTTATTTTTCCCCACATCACCACTACCTAGAAAAGTGCCCAATATGTAGAAGAACTTCAATAAATATGTATTTTCAAAACTGAATTAAATGAACACATGATAGATTAATGGATGTATTGATGGATGAATGAGCGTATACTTGGGGGTCAATAAATTAGTAAGAACAGAATTAGTCTATCCATGTTAGATAAGCAGAATATAGGCCAATGATGGTATCAGGTTAATTTTAACTCCTTAGGGTACACACACCACTATAAACTCTCTCGGTATTTAATTCTGTGACTGAATGCCTGTTAATACATTGTGTTCATTCTCATATTGTTATAAAGAACTGGCAGGATAATTTATAAAAAAAATAGTTTAATAGGCTCACCATTCTGCAAGCCGTATAGGAAGCATGTTTGGGAGGCCTCAGGAAAGTTACAATCATAGTGGAAGGACAAAGGGGAAGCAAGCTTGTCTTCCCATGGCAGCAGGAGAGCATGGAAAACAGAAGTGCCACACACTTTTAAACCACCAGATCACATAAGAACTCACTCACCATTATGAGAATAGCAGAGAGGAAGACCCATCCCCATGATCCAGTCATGTCCACCAGGTCCCTCCCCCAAGACTGGGGATTACAATTCAACATGGTATTTAGGTGGGGACACAGAGCCATATCATATCAGTGCCATACATTGTCATATACTGTTGTAGTGGATCCCACCTTGTGAAAGCTCTGTTACATCCTGAATGTTACTAGTGATATCTTATATGTTTACTCCTTGTTAATGTTCCTGTTGCCTCCCCTAGGACGTGTAAGTATGTCTGCCTCACATAACATAGCAGAAGAAAAAGATCTGAGTCAAATTTTGAAGAATCACTGAACTCTACACATTAAATTCCAGTGTCATCTTTTGCAGGCTTAACTTTCTTCCTCACATTTTTTCTCATTCATGAAATAGACCTGATAACATTCTTTTTGTGAAGTATTATTTCAAACATTATATGATAAAACACATGTGGGTACACTTCTCAAACTTCAGAGTTTTCATCTGACATTATTTACTTCATCAATTATCATTTCAAATATTTTCTCTCATTTGTCGATATTAAAAGTAACGTATATTTTTATATTATCTTTCTCTTAAGCATCTTGTTATTAATTGTTTAAGGTCACTTAATCTGGGGTGTATAATCATTTGCATTCTGAATTGTAATTCCTTCGCTGGTTTTTATAACTGTTGAATTAAAGAGGATATTGGGGAAGTGGATAGCACAGGCAAAAGGAAATTGGATTTTGAACCTTTTATTATGATGACATCCATTTGATTGTAGTCCACATGATTAGTGAAGAAAATGTGCTGTTGTGACAACTTTGCATAGTGAAATAAATATAAGGTTTGGATTTGCTTATTACTTTACTGTTTAGGACGAAAAAAAAGCCCCCAGTAACAATATTTGGTGCATATTGATTGGGTTTTTTCTGTGTGCAAGTGGCAATGAGCATCTAAGGATGTAACATTGAGAAATACCTTGCTTCTACCTGAAAGAGGCTAAAAAGCCAGGATTACCTCAACTGAGGTCCTCTAAAGAGAATAATGAAAATAACCTTACAGAACTAAGCTGATGATTTTTTCAGCACTTTATAGTTCCAAAAGCAAAGCTTTTATTATTCTGTCTTCCTCACAACTAATAAATTAAGTGTCATCATAACACCAGTTTTAAAAAGTAGGAAAATGCAGGATCACTAACTCAAGGCAATATATTGAAAACTCATAGACTAACACTTCATTCAAGAATTCCCATCACAACGTTGCTTCCTTTGGTGGACTTATTTGACTGTATGTGAATGACAGATGTTACTTACATCTGTATGCAATTGGTGATGTATGGTATGCAAATGTTGGAAATTGGTTCTTTTGGGGGTATTTTTGTTTGTTTATTTGTTTAAAGCAACAATATAGAATTGAGGACTGGTCATACTGTAAATTTGACACCATGACAATGAGATAGCTCATGCAAAAATACTTTGTATAAAATATAGCCCTATATAAATATATCATGTAAATATATATTTTTTGAATTGTGAGGGTTTTTTGTTGTTTCACTTTTTTGTTTTTTGAGAAGGAGTCTCACTTTGTTGCCCAGATGGGAGTGCAGTGGTGCTATCTCAGCTCACTGCAACCTCTGCCTCCTGGATTCAAGCGATTCTCCTGCATCAACCTCCCAAGTAGCTGGGACTGCAGGTGCATACCTCCAGCCCAGGTAATTTTTGTATTTTTAGTAGAGACAGGGTTTCACCATGGTCACCATGTTGGCCAGGCTTATCTCAAACTCTAGACCTCAGGTGATCCACCTGCCGCACCTGGCCTGAATTATGTTTTTAGTTTAGTTTAGTTTTGTTTTTTTAAAGAATTAATGTGAATGACTAGAGAGCATTGCAAATATTGGGAGCCTTATGGCTGAGTGAGTTATGCATGTATATTTTCAAAATCGCTCATTGATATTTGTCTTGTATGATAACACAACAGTTCAGAGCCAATGAATTTCCTGATATGTTACTACTAAAGAGAGGTTGATAGATTAACCAGCAAAGTAGAATTATGGGATATTATGATTAGAGATCTACTCTCTGTTTTAAAATAGTTACAAATTCTGTGATAATGTCTAGTTCAGCATAAGGTCTTTAGAGGTATGCAACTAAATGGCACAGAGTTATTTTTAAGTCTGCCATATAGTTTCATTAATCAATTCTGGCTCTCTAGCTCTGCAGGTCTTGGCCTGCAATAAAAGATCTCTCTGCCTGCTTCATTTTTCCATCCAAACATGGTACAAATCAAGGACAAGATACTTGAGACCCCTTTGATGACAATATTCTGAAAAAGCTAAGCAAGCTCCTGCCATTATTAAAATCAGAGTGTCATCATGAAAGTTTCTTAGTACATTTATGATGTCTGTAAAGATCTTGAAGTTTAAAATGGAAAGCAAAATAAGGGTCCAAAGAATCAATATCTGAACTTTTAACATTCAGCTTTTTGGAATGTGAAAATCAGATTATCTGCAGGTCTTAAGACTTCAATTCTACTAATGAATGGCTTTTTAATTTAATGATTCTAAAGTAATACAGTATACCTTAATAAAGTCCTAAACAGTCCTAATTACATGTTTTTTAAAATCTTACTGTTTAAATTTAACATACCAAGTAATTTTTTGTCAATGGCAAAGATGCAATTTTTACTGTATTAATGTCATCTTTTACTAATACATTCTAAGATAATTACTTACCCATATATTTTTATCCTCTTTATAAAAAACTGTTTAAAAATTTGAAAACCATCAGAACTACTTACTATCTGAGCATGAAGCATGTTTATGACAATGAAAACAATCGTTGCCAATGAGAAATGTCTTCCTAACTTTCAAAAATTTTATAATTCAGCCACTAATTTTTTTCATATTTTCAACCTCAGTCTAAGCATAAACATTTAATTACTGACAAATGTTGGACTTTGATAGTAATTAAAATCTAAAATGTAGTTGATCATAATCACCAATCAAGTTGACTTTTCTATACTGATATTTAATAGTGGCAATGTGCTTCTTTCTTATTTTCAGAAATTCTGATAAATTATTGTAGAGTATTTTTATCATATGATTATCATATATATTATACAAATCTAAATTGGCAAAATATTCGGTATAGTGTATGAAATGTTAATAAAATTAAGAAAATCGAGAGAGATCCAAGATGGCCGACTAGCAACAGCTCAGGAATGTAGCTCCCAGTGAAAGCGCAGAGAACGAGTGGACGCCGCACTTTCCGACGAGTTTTTGTTGCCCACAGACCGGGAGATTCCCGGTGGAGAAGCCACGCGGGTCGCCAGCGCGACTCTTTTGGCCGGCGCCCGGTGCGGCGCTTCCCAGTGCAGCACTTCCCAGTGTGGAGTATACGGGAGGGACTGGCTCGGCTGGTCCCATCCCCACAAGGAAAACAGCAATTGGAAG
>PVKP010009540.1:0-67945 GCA_004027715.1 Plecturocebus donacophilus
AAAACATATATTTTTTTCAATATTATATCATACCTATTCTAAAAGTGATCACATAATAGGAAATAAATCACTTTAGTTTGCATAAGCATTTCACAGATTTAAATGAAATCCTGAGCAATAGAGCAAGATTCTCGTTCTCTCTCCCTCTTTCTCTTTCTTCCTTTTTTCTCTTTTATTCTACTTCTGTCTAAAAAAAAAATAAATAAATAAAAATAAATAAAAAAATTAAAAAAAGAGCATGACTCAGAGGTACAACCATGGTGAGCCCCCTAATACCTTCTAATACTCCTGAATTGAACAATTGCCAGATGATCTCTGAGAGGAGACCCTGGCCTGAAAGCTCACTGAGTAGAGAAGCAGATAATGTGTCCAGTAGACAGGAGCCAGAAGGATGATCTGGGCCCCATCATTTCCTTCTCTGAAATTCAACTATCAGAGAAGTCACTCCTCCTGCCCTGCAAGGGGCAAATGATGCAGTGGAGAGAAGCAGGTGCTTGTTTTCCTCACATGTGTTTCCCTCCTGGAGAGCAGAGTAGAAATGATCTCCCTCTATGAGAACATGGAGTTCAGAATAAATGTTCTTCCATCTTACCCTTCAAAGTTGGGCAAGGGAAACAATTTTATCTACAATCAGTGAACTGGATTTCTACCAATCATCCATGTATACTTAATTTTTTCATTATTCTTCATATAGATGAATGAGGTAGCCGGTGGCTATTGGGCACAGAGAAAGGCAGACAGATTTGACACCTGCACCCTCCACCCTCAGCTTGTCGAATTTAGCGAATAATCTAACTTCTCAGAATCTAATTTTCTTCCATGAAAACAAATTATACATACTTAACTCCTAGGGTTTGTTAGAATTAAATGGAAATAAATGGGAAAGGACTGGCATACAGGTAGTGAATTGATATCATTTTCTTCCCTTCTCTAAGTCTTATTCAGTATGAGTTTAGAAAGTAAAATCTGTGTTAAATCAAACCCTATAACTTTTTTCCAGACCCTGACACTTGTTTGATCTCTTCATAGTCACTGAGACTGAACCTCAGGCTTGTCTGCCCTTTAAACACTTTTTTAAGTAGATTTTATTTTTTTAAAGTCTTCGGGTTCACAGTAGAATTGGACAGATAGCACAGAGAGTTCTCACATACCTCAATCGTCCCTACAACACAGTCTCTCCCACTAACGGTATCTTACACACTGCTTGCACTAGAGTGGAACATTGACTATTCTTTCACAAATCTTCATCAACACATCATTAGCTCCCAAGTCCACAGTTTACAAAAGAGTTCACTCTTAATGTACATTCTAGGGGTACATTGTATTGACACACAAACAATGAATGACACATATCCACCATTATAGTATCAACAGAGGAGTTTTGAAGCCTTAAAGATCCTCTATGCTCCACCTAGTCATCTCCCTCTCCTGCAGCCCCTGGCAACCATACAGTGAAATATTATTCAGACTTAAAAAAAAGAATGTCTGTCCATTTGCAGCAACATGGATAAAAGTGGATGGCATTGTGCTAAACGCAATAAGCCAGACACAGAAAGAAGGAGACTACACGATCTCACTTATATGTGGAATCTAAAAAAGCTGAATACATAGAAACAGAGAAAAGAAGAGTGGTTATGGGCGTTGGCGGTTGGGGGAAATGGGGAGATACTGGTCAAAATATATCCAGAAATCACCGCTGAAGAACTTATCCAGCTGGGCGTGGTGGCGCACACCTGTGATCCCAGCACTTTGGGAGGCTGAAGTGAATGGATAGCTTGAGGCCGAGAGCTACAAACCATCCTGTCCAACATGGTAAAACTCTGTTTCTACTTAAAAAAACTTCAAATTAGCCCGGTATGGTGGTATGTGCCTGTAATCCCAGCTACTTGGGAGGCTGAGGCACGAGAGTGGCTTGAATCTTGAATGTGGAGGTTGCAGTGAGCTGAGACCGCACCACTGCACTCCAGCCTGGGCAACAGAGTGAGACTGTCTCAAAAAAATAAAAAAATAAAAAACAACTTAAGTTATCCATGTAACGAAACACCACCTCATCCCCAAAAACCTACTGAAATAAAAATAAGAAAATTTAAAAAATAATTTGAACTAAAAAAAGATCAACAAAAACGCACATTGCCACAGTAATTTAGAACTTATATCTTCTTTAGAACCAAAAAAGTATAAAGCTACAGTTGTGTAGAATGATTAAGTCTAGAGATGTAATGTATAACACGATACCATTAATAATCCAGTGCTGTATACCAGAAATTTGCTAACAGAGTAGATTTTAGGTGTTCTCACCATATACATACTTAAAAATAATTACTATGTACCGAGATGGATATGTTAATTAGTTATCATTCACTATGCATATGCATATCAAAACATCATGTTTTACAACTTAAACATAAAAAAATTCTATATAAACAATTTAAATGCATATATACAGATGGCAAATAAGCATATGAAAAGGTGTCCAACATGATATGTCATAAGAGAATTGCAAATGAAAACAAGTTACCACTACTTACCTACTGGAATGGCAAAAAGCTGACAACTCCAAATGCTGGAAGGGATATACAGAAATAGGAAGTTTCATTCATTGCTGGTAGGAATACAAAATGGCACTGCCACTTTGGAAGACAATTTGGCAGTTTCTTTCAAAACTAAACACACTCTTGCTATATGATCCAGCAATGGTGCTCCTTCGTATTTACCAAAATGAACTAAAAACTTATGTCCACATGAAAACCTGCACATAGATATTTATAGCAGCTTTATTTATAGTTGTTAAAACATGAAAGCAACCAAGATGTCCTTTAGTAGGTGAATAAATTTAGTAAACTGTGGTACATACATACAATGAACTATTCTTCAGCACTAAAAAGAAATGAAATTTCAAGCCATGGAAAGGCATAGAGAAACTTTAATATTACTAAATGAAAGAAGCCAATCTGAAAAGGCTATCTATTGTGTGATTCCATCTGCATTATATTCTGGATAGATGCAAAACTATGGAGACAGTTTTTTAGTGTTGATTAAAGATTCCTTAAAAAATATCTTCCCTTACTACTAAACAGTACTCAGTGCGATCATTATATATTCCTACTTTTCAGTTAAGACATTTAGGATATTAAGCTTGGAAAAAACCAACAAGACAAAACACTATCACACAACGAAATCCCCTGCCTCCTAGGGACTCTACCACAATATATGACTGTTGCTATGGTCACCTTGGAAAAAAGTTTCCAAGTTTACTTACAAGGAAATAAGGAAAGCATAAGAATGTTTTGATTATGAGATGAAGACCCCATAGAATCATACATACGAGCTAAAAGAAACTTTTAGCTCCAACCCCTTTATTAAATATAAATAATGAATTATTTATATTTAGCAATTGGGCCTGGTCTAGTCTTTGACTTCTGGCTCAGTGCTCTTTCCTCTGGTTCAGATACATGGGGGGAAACAGATGGGGAGATGCAGTGAAGACTCTGGGTAGTCAGGGTGATTTAAGACACCAGGTGCTTTCCAAACAGATAGAATAAGAAAAGGAACAAAAGTAGCAGGAACATTCTGAAGACAAACATTGCAAACTTTATGATGGAACCCCAATTGAAATATGCTTCAAGATTATGTCTGAGTTCCTGAGTTTTCTATATGCACCCCAGCCTTGCATTTTTTCCTGGCCACTACCAAACCAAACTAGTATGGTTCTCTTAACTCTTGACTCAGCATTTGTCACATGATTACAAATTCTCCTACTTAGTGATAATTAAAAATCTAAAGCAAGATTGGCATATTTTTAAAAAATCAGTATGCTATCATTTTTTAAATATGAAGTATTGAGCAAGTGGGCCAGAAACAAGCATGGAACTTTCTTTCCTATATCAGTAATAATGAACATTGTCATAAAATTGAAGTTTCATTCTCTCTTGAGGGCAAGACGGTGTGCTGACAGTGCTTTTTACTTAACAGCCCTGACAGCCAACTCAAGCATAAGCATAGCAGCCATAAAGAAACATCTGCTGAACCAGAAATGTAGAGACACATGAAATTTGTGATGAAAAAAGAAGATGGAACTTGATGCACAATCTGGGATTCAGGTCCATATCTTGCCTTTTAACCCCAGAGCTGATGCCTTGTACACTGAACCAGGGAATCACACTAGTATTTTGGTCATATATCTGGGAACTCAATAAAAATCAATCAACATTTAGAAAGCAGCTACTAAATATCAGACTCTGGGATACAGAGGAGAAGGCAACTTTCTTACCCTCTAGGACAGCATTATACAAAGCAATGCTGGTCTTGCAGTAGGACAAAGATAGATGGTGATATGGTTTGGGTGTGCACCCATTCAAATCTGATCTTGAATTGTAGTTCCCATAATTCCCATGTGCTGTGGGAGGGACCTGGTGGGAGGTAATTGAATCATGGGGGCGGTTACTCTCATGCTCTTCTTGTGATAGTGAGTGAGTTCTTGTGAAATCTGATGGCTTAATAAAATGGGGCTTTCCCCCTTCACTCTGCATTTCCTCTTGCTGCCACCATGAGAGGAAGGATGTGTTTGTTTCCCCTTCCACCAAGATTGTAAGTTTCCTGAGGCCTCCCCAGCCATGCTAAACTGTGAGTTAATTAAATATCTTTCCCTTATAAACTACCCAGTCTTGGGCAAGTCTTTATTACCACCATGAGAATGAACTAATACAGCTGGACTTAGAACTCATCCAGTGCTCCACCTGGATGCCAAACTGCAGAGAGATAAAGAAATGAGTTCAAAGCAGAGGCAGAAATGAACTCCATCCTCTTGCCTCCTCGCCCAGTGCCCTTTTCAACACAACAATTCAAAACGGTATGTTACTTTACTATCTTTTCTTCTCTTCATTATTCAAAATATTTGTTTCTGACTTTTAGAAAGAGGTTTTCTAACAAAAACTTTCTAGTTAAATATTATTGGACCAAGTTCTCATCCTATGGTAACTTAAAACAATCTCAATTTCTTTCAAATATTAAAAATATACACTACAGTATGTTATTTCATAGATTATTTTTCTGGAATATAGTTTTTCCTTTTTGGAAGTAGAAACAGTTTAAGTTAGATAAGGAAGAACACAGATTTCACATACCAACAAAAATCTTTGTGTTACAACCCACAGCTCTGCTTACCTAGAAAGCAAGACCTGCAAGATCACACGTGAAAAGACAGGCTCCTTCTTTCAATATTTGGTTAATTAACCAAGAATATCTACAAGGGTTAGCAGAACACTCCAGAAAGTATCACATTTACAATGCATACAAAGTAAAGCTAAATGCCTTTGCCTACATTTGCCAGCCATTTATTGCCTATTGGGAGCTTAGCAAGCACAGAGTTAATTCATTGTAAGCCTCTGGTTTGCAGAGCGAAGGCAGCAAAAGTAAATCAGAACTCCCTACTTCTAAGAAGAGTCCATGTTAGTTTCATTTTCCTCACTACCTATGAATAAACAACTCCTATGCAAGTACTAAAATGTAGGGATCTATAGAGCTTTGATTCTCAATTTAAGAGGTAAAGAGCAAGATGATCTTTCATGATCTTTTTCCTCAGAAAGCAACAGTTCTGTCTTTGCTTCTGTCTCAAAAAATAAGAAAAGTTGCTATAAAATGTAAATTACCTTATTTAACCTTATTTATTATTTATTATAATAAATATAATAAAATTAAATTATTATAATTTAAAAAATTAAAATTATTACCTTATTTAACAAACTAATTAATCTGAATGAATCTAATTCAGATTAAAATCCTGAATAAAACATATTATCCAAGTTGACTCCTCATCAAAATCATACAGTAGAACATATGTGTAACAGAGGAACTTTGAGGGAGAAATAATATTAGTTTTAAGTATCTGCCTTTATTCAAGAATAAATTATTAATGGAAAACAAGTTTTCACTTTTAGGTTGAATTAAAGCATGCTTTCAATATCATCTTCCCTTCTCCCTGATGTAATTAACCAATTCAGCAGATAAAATTTCTCTTACTTTGAAACATGCAAATAAATGAAGCCTGAAAAATTATTAACTAAGAGACGAGGCAATTAGACAACATGTTTCTGTTGTGCCACAGCAAGTTGATGCTTGTAAGTGTGAGCACACTGGTTACTAGTATAAAAATATCTGCCATTCTAAATACCTATATTATCCACTGGGAAGTGAATACTTTATTCACATATTATTTATTGGTTCCCTGCTATGTGGAAGACACTGTTAGTCCCTAGAGGAGAGCTGAAAGTTATAAAATAATCCCTGATCTCCAAGAAGTTGAAATCTACTAAGGGAAAGAAAAAGCACGAACAATCACAGTGCATGACGGTATAAAATAAGTCTGAGGTCAGCATCAAGAAGTGATAAATCACCTAAAAATCAGTTGTTTTGAGATGGATCTTGCATTTTACCCATGAAAAATTAAATGATATAGAAGAAGGATTTAAAGAATAACTATCCTACCTGAGAAGGACAAAAGGGTAAACAATTGTTATTAACACAAAAAAAATGTCAAAGGATAAGAAAAGGTATGAGTTGTCCAATTAATCCCAAAGCCGTAAGAATCTTACAGATGGCATAGAGTTTATACATAAATTTTTATTTATCAAAATATAAAATATTTTCTTCTTTGTGATTCTAATCACACTAGGACACAATTACAGGGAAAAAAAGCACAAAATTTTAAAGTTTAGGCAATGTAAGTATTTCAGACATAAAATTCATGTTATTTTGAAACATTCAAATAAATGAAGCTTCAAAAATAATCAACTAAGAGAAGAGGCAATCACACAACACATTTCTGAGGAATATTTACTATGTGCTTGGCATCATGAAAGGCACAAAGAAGAAATCAAGAGAGAAGCTGCTTGAAGGTAGAGAATATAACCTCATTCACAATTCTCTCCACATGCCCAGCACACACCCTGACTCATAGGGGATCACCAACTAATATTTTAAAGAAAGAAACTTAGAGGAATGAATGATTGCTTAAATGAATGAATGAGAGAATCCCTAACTTTTGGCATCTATATTAGTGACTTATGTTCTTCCTATTTCTAGAAAAAAGTTTTACCAATTTGTAACAGAAAAGCTGAGATTAATACTCGAAAAAGAAATTCAATATCAAATACAAAGAAAGTGGGGGTGGGGGAGAAATACTAAGATCTGAGGAAAGATGGTGACTTCAACTGAACATTATATTTATTTCTGAGTTTTCTACTAGTCAAGGAAAAAGAGAAGCAATTACTTTTTCAGTTCTTATTGTCTGATTAACAGGAAACACCTTCACAAACAGAAAATTTTTTTTCCTGGAAGTATAAGATAAATTTACATATAGAAACATACATATAAAAAATTACATATAAGGAATTCTGTAATTAATGGGCAATGACGTCAATAGTGTTGTGCAGATATAAAAAGGCTTTTCATGTGGTCCTTTCTTTTGCTGAAGGCTTTTCAGGTGGTCCCTTGTTTTGCTGACTTTTGATAAAAACTAAAAGAATGGTAATAGACTGCAACTCAAATAAGGCATTTTATGTCAGTTAAGCTTGTTGTTTTCTAGTGATTTACTGAATTATAAATAAATTAAAAAATATATATATAAAGGAACAAGTGAATACTGTCAGTCTCAAGTACCACCTATCTCCCTTTGATACTATTGGCCTGAGCTGGATAATAGTCAATTTAACATTGAGATCTTTTCAAAGAATACCCAGAGTATGGACTCCTCTGCCTGCTAACTGCATGCTTAAAACATGTGTATCTAAAAGCCAGATTTTGACTCCTTCACTAAAACCAAGTAAAAGGGAACTTTAAATTGAATAAAAATTAATGAATGATGTGCTTTTTTTTCTGAAACTCAAGTCAGGATATATTTGCAGACTAATTTACTGAGTATATTATAAAATGAATTTTGATTATAAAGTTATTTTTTAAAAGAAAGAAGATAAAATTATCTTCTATTTTTATATCATTGAATTTGTTTTTGGAAGCATGTTATATAATGTATGGATTACTACATCCTTTGCATTTAATACATGATTGCCCAAAGAATTTAGTAAAGGGAAACATGCTGAAGTCAATTTACTTGAGGGACTACAGTATGAAATTTCTGGAAGAAAAGATCAAAGCTGACAATTTATCATTTTTACTTACCACTGGTCATTTTATTTCTCAAAAAAAGACAGAAAATATTCAGTAGTAGCCTTTTTAGGCAAAATCAAGACAGTCTAGGCCAAGGAAATGGGTGATTATTTGGCAATATTGATTGTTTCGTCTGAATTACCAATTCCACTGGTTGAAGTTTTGCTTCAGTTTGCCCATACAGTCTCTAACACAACCAGCTCTGCAGTGATGTAGGCCTGTGCAACTCTACTGTAAATCACTCCATGACAATGAGGGTGAATTCTGAAATTCATTTTCATAAATGTTCCCTAAAGTGGTACCATAAATTTTAACACAAAATTGACCTTAAAGATTTGCTAAAATATTAAATGCGTGTGTAAAATATTTATTAATCTTTCCTTCATTATTTCAAAGTCATATCTGTTCAAACAGAATTCATGCACTTGAAAGAATTGATGGCTTTATTTCTCATCTCTTTTTTTATTTAGAAATGTCTAGTTTGTTGTGGCTGTACATTTGATAAACAAAACATCTAACTAATAAAGAAGTTCATTAGGAAATGTGAGACTGTCAAGTGGGAAGCCTGTGGGAATAGATAAAACAACTGGAGTATTAGAAGCAGTTTGAGAATGAATGACATTACAGAGGGCAAATTATCAAGCTCCCCTCCCACCCAAAGCTGAATGGCATGTCCATCTGATTTAATGACATACATCTTCTGTTATAAGCTAATTTTCAGTTTTCCATGAATCTGTAGAGAAGTTTGAACGGCTAAGAAAAGAGATGAGAACAAAACTAGAAAATATGCAGATACACATTAAAGAACAAAAGGGTCAAATCAATGAACATTCGTGAAGTGCTTCCCTTATGTGCACACCTGCCAGCTCTTTGAGAAGTAATAAAAAGATGGGATCATAATTTCTGCCCAAAAAGTTTATATGCTGATTTGAATGAAAATATGTGGATGTAGACATACCATTTTTTCCTCATAACAAATTTTCCTTAAGATGATGCTTTTACAAATATATTATCACAACACTTTAACTCACTGTGGCAAAGTACATTTGCATGTTTTTTGGCAACAGTGGCAAGTTAGCATCATTTGACCCTATCCGTGTTACTATTTTAAGGTTCATCTACTTAGATCTGTAAGAACCAATCATAACTTCCTTATGGGGTACATTTGGTAACGGCAGAATGCCAAAAATGCAGGATGAAGAAGTGGCTCCCAAGATAAGCCTACTCTATTCCACAAGTCTTAGTCAGATGCTTCATAAATGAGGACCACTGTTCACAATGGGTACCTTAATCAGAAATGTAGATCAGGTACTAAAAACAAAAGAATACAAAACCCTAATCAAATCAAGCAAACCAACGCACATGACCTACAGCTCATAGTTTAGTAGATTCATTTTTATAAGTGTATGGCAGCACACTGTTATCCGCAATTGCTTTTAACTCATGACTGCTGTACTTAGTTGAAAATGTGGCTACTCCTCAGTTTCCACCAGCTTTGTAGGTCTGACTGGAAAGCCAAAACTACTCATATACTGTAATATAGAGCCTGCATCTGCTATCTGTTATTTACTTATCTGCTGTAGTCACCCCTTTAGAGGCATGTTGCTGTTTAAATCTAATATTTTGCTCAAATTGAGCCTTCCCATATACTGCTTGTCTAAATTTTATTTGAACTTCCCATGTTAAAAACAATAGTATACTCTCTAGACCCCTGTCTCAAATCTAGATTTTCCAAATATGTGCTTGGCTTATATTTTTCTTTGGTCATTGATCTTATGAGAACTAGCTCAGTTGACTGAGACTCTGAACAATAAGGATTGCCAGAAAACTATAAACAGTGATGCCATATAATCATATCCTAAAAGATGGGTAAGAGGAGCACTGACATTCCTATTTATGTTGCTTACAATTCTAGTGAGAACTGGGAATTGATAGGTTTCAGAATGTGAAATCAACTTCATTCTTCAATCATTTCAATTATGAACCCTCTCACACTGAAAAAGGAAGTAGATCATGGTTTAGTCATTCACAGAGAGAGTTCCAACAGGGACAATATGGAAAATACTGAGGTTCTGTACATAGGCACTAATAAGGGATGAATTCCCACTGCTGGCACAACAAAATTGTAGAGGTCTGGAACACAGGGTAACAGATACTGGGCTGAGTGACACAGTTTGCTGAGTTGTAGGATTATTGCCTTGTATGCCTATCTCTGTGCTGACAGGTATGGGAGAGTGGGAGAGGCAGGAAACCCACAGTTTTAGGATTCTCTTACTTAGCAGAGATATCTCATTCCATATGACAGCCAAGATCACCAAATCTTAGTATATCTCCACTAAATACATGGATCTGGAGCATACACCTGTACCCTTTGCAACATATAGTCTTTGCTGTGTTCTGAATGAACCAGCATAGAAGAAAATTTGAACTAAACTCAAGTCATTGATCTTGGTCATCTTTGAATGTAGATAAGACTCCTTGGTCTAGCCTAGCAGAAATACAAATTATGACAATTAAAAGGAAGCTTATATTATTAAAAATTGTCTTCTGAATTTTCATGAAATTAGAAGTCCTGAGGTTAACCTGGTGGTATGGGTTATATTTTAAAAGAATATTTTTCTTTTGAAGACTGTGTGTGTGTGTGTGTGTGTGTGTGTGTGTGTGTGTGTGTGTGTTGGTAAGCATAGCATTCTATTCTTTTTTTATTATATTTTCCCCTACATTGTTAGGTGGCATTTTTTTTTGTTTACTTCAAATTAATATCCTATACCTTTATTATTTTGTGATTTTATTTATAAATGCACCATAACATACTTAGTCTATGAAGAACTCATGTTCTTAGGAAATATAAGCATTCAAATATTGAGAAATATATAATAAAATTGTAAGATATGGTCTTCTATTCAGACATATATTATTAGCATGTTCTTTGTTATGGACCATAAAAACCATTAACTATAATAGGTTCCTTTATTCAGTATTTACGGAACATCTGCTCTCTTTAAAGCACGACTCTAAGAACCACGAGAATATAACAAAGCCAAAAACCAAAATCCTGATCCTAAGGAACATGTACAGAGGATGAAACAAGAAGATACATGTGGAAGGCTGATAGAGAAATTACAAGGCACTATGGGCACATCGGTTAGCTCAGCGAAATGGTTCAGTACTCATTTCTGGACCAGTTATCTGTTGAAGGATAACTCTAACTGTGGTCCCTGCCCTCAGGGAGTTCACAGTCTAGAAGAATAAACACAAGTAAATCACCGTTTTCAATATCACTTGATGTCATATTAGAAATATGCAAAAGAAGTAGAGATTATAAACACAATTACTAGAAGACTGTCCAGATCAGCTCCATAGTGGTTTTATAGAGAATGCTTATTGAAATAGACAAGTTTGTGTCTGAGCCTTAAAGGACGTATAGTATTAGGACAGGTAAAAAGGGCAGTAATGGAGGGGCATATTAGGTAGTGGGAACAAAATGAACATAATCCCTGAGATAGGAATGAATAGTAGGAGCTGTGTAGGGGATTTTTAGGATCAGATAGACCAAAGAAGAGAGAGTTAGGAAGCAGCTGTGAGGTATGAGCTGCAGAGCTCATGGACTGCCAGGTGATGTACACTTTGAGTATCATCAAACTGCAGAACCTGGACTCAATTTGATCTGCCACAGAGAGAAACTGAGTGTGAAATCATGACTGTTTCAATCTGGGGTCTCTGGAAAGGCAGACTCTGAAACAGAATTTAGTATTTAAGATGTTTATAGAGAGTGCCCTTGGGATCAATGTGTGCACAGAAAGAAGGAGAAAGTAGAATGAGGCAGAGAGGGAAGTCAGCTGACACCCCTGGGAGCTCTGGCACTGAAAGGGCTTGGAAGAGTGCTTTGTGTTGGGTCTTCCTTCCTCTGCTATGGTTAGTCATTGGATGCGGGTAGCTCCGGAAATAAAAGTGATCCTGGACCAGGCAGCTCTAAGTGGCCAAGAGCAAGTCCTGATAGGCCGACAGGCTATCCCCTGGGAGCACTCCCAGCAACTGGGATAAGTCATTCCTTGAAGGAACACCGTGTGGAGTCATAGTTACCGGTAGTTTTCAAAGTATGTTCCTGGAACCATCAGTATCTCAACACTTGGGGACTTGTTAGACATGCAAATTATCTTGCCCCATCTAAAACCTAGTGAATTACAAAGTCTGGGGGTGGGGCCATGCAGGAATCTGTTTACCTAGTCTTCCTGGTGATTATGATATAAGCTGAAGTTTAAGAACAACTGGTAAGATGGGTACTTGAAAGATGAGAATGAGTTTACAATCAGTGAGTAAATTAAGGAAGTGCAAAAAACCTTGTTTGCCAATACTTCACATCTAACTTCTTAATTGTTGCTTTGAAACCACATCTAAACCCTCTAAAAACAAATGAAATAGGGGATGCCCTCCTTGTTTATTACCATTTTCAAACACTCAGGATTTGGGTGGGAAACCCTGTGTTTCTGATTTTACTGTTAGAGACGTAGTATTTATTTGAATACTAGATCCTTCTTTCATGGCAATTACTATTTCCAGGTGAAAAATTCTGTGTGGCATTTGTAAAAGAACTTCCTATACACCAAATATTTGCATGACAAAAGTTCGTATCATAATGTACTTTTGGCTGAGGCTGTTGTGTGTCCCTGAAGCAAAACCTTACTACATGTAACTCTTTGGATTCTAAAAGAGTAGTGATTCACCTATCACTTGTGGGATTGACTAAACCCAATCAGAAGGTAGAGTGTTCTGGAACTCTGGTTTCTAATGCACACCAAGTCCTGTGGCACACTACTAGTTGTCCCTTCAATGCATTCTTCTAGTCTTATTGGGCACATAGCAGCTCAGCTAGGGACTAAATTTCCCAGACTTCCTTGCAGTGTGAGGTGGCCGCCTAAGTTTGGGTCAATAGGATGTGCAAAAAGTGAGGAGTGCAATTTCTAATTATTTTCAAATGAAAGACAATCAGCTTTCCCTAGACTTCCTCCCAAACCCACTCCCCACTGAGGCTCGAATGCCAAAGTAGCAGCAATCCAGCTTCAGCCATGCAGATGAGGACTGCTTAGAAGATGGAAGAACAACACGTAAGGATCTAAAGGTTCAGAGCTACCCTGCAGTCTAGACCAGAATGTTAGGTAAGAGAGAAACAAACCTCTAACATTTTTGTTTCAGCTGCTTTACATTAGCTTACACATTTATAGCCAGCTAGGTTACAGGAAAACACAAGAAATTAAATAAGAGAATAAAATCACTGATGTCCTTCACAATACTGAACTGCCTGGAAAAAATTGACTTTAATATTACCATAGATGCTACATTGAAGTATTTCCTAATATTGAACAAAGTACAAAGAAGTCACACCAGTTTTAAAAGGTAGATGAGTGACTCAAAAGTCCTGCTGGATAAACAAAGGTGCTCAAGAAGTGTTTCATCTATTACTGATATAACATACCTTAACATTCAACAGAAACTTAAATTTGTAAGAACAAACTTTACAAGCATGAAAATGGTAACTACTGTTCTATAGTACAAGTTAGTGCTAGAAGGTAAGCTCCAGGAGGGTAATGAATTATGGCTTATTTATTGCTAAATTCACAGAACTTAGAAAAAATTTCTGGAACACAACAGGCACTGAATAAAGCTGTAGAATGAACAAATACAATCTCTTTTATGCTCTCCAACATACATGTATAATCAGAATAGATATATACTAAAATAGTATTGAAAGATTTACACCTATCTTGAAATGTATTAACCTTTCTTTAAAATAAACCACAAGTAAGTCATTTCTAAAAATTACATAAAGAAAAAAATTCAATGATCCTATAATTAACAAAATTTTGCTATTACACTAAATGATTAAATTCCAGATTTATGAGCAATTGTGTCAAGGAAAAAATATAAACTCCCAGGACTATTAAGAAAAGTGTAATAGAATTATAAAATTGCATTCTATCACAGCCAAATAAACACAGTAAATCTTGTTCTAACAATGGAGTAACATTGGCCTTACAACCTTGGCTTGTCTTATACATGGCTTTTACTCTGCATGGTTATGTTTTAGAGATATTTTGAAATTTTTCTTAAACCTAATGACGTCGTATAATGCTATACCCAGAGCACACAATTCATACTAGGTAGAAAAATCAAAAAGACTTTATATTTGACATTATCTAGTCTATTTTCCAGTGAAAAGTCAACTCGTCTAGTTAGAGCAACCCTTGCTAAAGTGGTGGAAGCCATTAATTCAATAAATCAGTAAGTGGACCAGTTATCTTTGTTCCATTCTTATGCCACAGACTGCACTTCTAATTAGGAATTTTTGTTTTTGATCACAGAGGGAACCTAGTGAGTAATCAGTTAGATAGGCAAATCCATGAAATTACTAGAAAAACAGTACAAAGCCTATTGTATGTGTTTAAGGTAACAAGCTCAAATGTCAGTGAAAGTCCAAGAAAGTTGGTTTATGTTCTGGCTCTGAAGTTCTTTTCTGCATAATTTTGGGTAACTTACTTTAGACTTCATTGTACCATAATTTTTCAGTATGTTCGATGGAGATGCTATTTTGCATCCATTTAACTCATGGACACATAAACAGATTAATATGATACAATGTATTAAAATAAAGTAAGGTCTATTGAAGGAAGATATGGTATGGATCCAAGATAGCATTAAACTGATTATTTGAGAGGATTTATCCATAGTTTCAAAAGTATTCCATATCTTATTCCCTATTATCTATGCACTTTAACAAACAATCTTCTTTTTTATATGTTAAGCATGAGAATTCTTAACAATCATCAAAGGAAAAAAAAACTCACAAAAACTAAAAAATAGTCTCAATATATAGAACCAATTAAAGGGATACTACACACTAAAATAGCAATCAAAATAATAAAATATTTCTGTGCTCAGATCTGCCAAATTTCTGGTCAACTTCTCAATTTAGAAATATGATCCAATTCAAATGCTTTTTCTAACCCCTCTTTGAAATTTTCTGGCATAGTCAGAGAAGGTGATATGAAAGATGAGAAAAATCTTAATTATGTCAGAAAGTACAAAAGACTCTTAGAAAGTAAAAAGCATTTGAAAAACAGTTAAATAATTCCTTAGTATGAAATAGCCAAATGACCTAATGGTGGTTTGAAGAGAAGGTTTAATATATTTCAGGATAGGTGTAAATCCTTCAATATTATCTTTCTATATATCTGTTTTGATTTTTCATGGATGTTGGACCATAGTGACCAATCCAGGCCCAAGTAGTCAGTCCCCATCTCTGTGTCATTTCTTGGTCACTGTTTAGGAGACTTGTTCTGGCTCTTTGTTTTAAAATCTTACTAGTAGGTAGATTAAAACCTAACATGCTCTAATTTTCTATATTCCTTGTAGATGCTTACTTTGATTTCTCCTCTATGGGAATCTTTATTCTTCAAGCCTATTCTTCTAGTCCTTATGGAGTCTACCCCACTTTAAATGCTCCTTTCTGTCAAATACAGTATCTTCATTCTTATTCTCAACCCAGGAGGACATTTCTTTGGCTAATAAAAAACCTAGTTTGGGCCAGGCTTGGTGGCTCACACGTAATTCCAGCACTTTGGGAGGCCAAGAAGGGCAAATCACCTGAGGACAGGAGTTCAAGACCAGCCTTACCAACATGGAGAAACCCTGTCTCTACTACAAATACAAAAATTAGCTGGGCGTGGTGGTGCATGCCTGTAATTCCAGCTACTCATGAGGCTGAGGCAGGAGAATCGCTTGAACCCAGGAGGTGGATGTTGCAGTGAGCCAATATCTCGCCATTGCATTTCAGCCTGGGCAACAAGCGTGAAATTCCATCTCAAAAAAAAAAAGAAAGAAAGAGAAACAAAACCCAGTTTGAAAATGTGCCTGAATTTTCTGATGCATATTAAAAAACACAAGCAAAAACGTCATTGTGCTTATTGTATCTACCTCCAACCTGAACAAAACAAGCGACAAATCACACCCTCTTCCCACCCACTTCCCTTTGTACCTTTTCTCTAGTCACCCAAACACAAAGTCTAATTTTAACCAAGTAAATATTTGATAAGTTGAGATAAATTACTTAAGACTCATATGAAAGCAACTGATATTACCAAAGCATTAATTTTTAAAAAGCATTTAAATATATATACATGAAAACATATATAGTTATATACAAACAGGTTTGAAGAAAATGATTACAACTTTTTGTATAGAAGTCTTTAAATCTACCCTTTTAAATACAACTTCATTAATGTCATAGTTATTTAAGGTATCATACCTAGGAAACAGAAAATTTTCAATTCTGTATGCAAATCCTGTCATCCTCACAAAAACTGGCCCTGAACTAAACCACTGACTCTTGGACTGTCCCTTGAACAGGATATAACTCAGAAGAAATCAGTATCACTTCTGCCCTAGTTGATGACAGGCATTGGCTTAATATCCGTGTGTTATGATTACAATGGTTTCTAGAACTATACATGGCCTGAAGGTTTTTAAGAAAAAGTTTGCTAAAATATTTTCAAAGTCTTAAAATTTTACCTTAAAAAAAAGATTGCCAAGGAAGGAAAGTACATGGGAAAATAATAGTTTTTCACTTTAATAGTTACATTTCAGCACACGCATTTACTCAGTGTCTGCTTAAAATATATATTCAAATAAAGACAAAAGCTATCTCAAGACATGGTAAGGACTGTAAAATTCAATTTAAATGCATTCTATTGAGAATAATTTCATTTTTATTTTGTGCCAATACCCTAGCCCACACCTAGGAACTTGGTTTGGTGGCAGTAGGCTATAAAAACCAGAGCAGCCACTTTGGGCTAATGATCTCAGTACATCTACTGTCATCCAACATTTCAAATCTTCAGTCTGCAATCATAATAAGAGAAGAGAATGAAGAGTTTATTTATTTTGGGCAGCACTTTATGAATGAATGCAGTCACTAAAAGGCTAATTGTATCTTCTGAGCTATTAATTGACTAAGCTCCAGGAGTACTGTATAAAACATATGGCACAAGATCCAAGCAACTGTCCAGGGCTGTGCACAGGGGGCATTTGGCCTCTTTTTGAAAAGAAGAACCGAAGGTAATCCCTTTGCAGCTGCAGTGCAGATGGTTTTCTTTACACCATTTCACTGAATACTAAACAGAAACTGGAAAAAGTTTGGAAACATAATAAACAAACAGCTGAGTGTTAGCTTAAATGCTCTCTGCATCTATCAGAGAAAAGCATTCAGAATCTCTGGATGTTTACCAGAGAGTTTAAAGAAAACACAGAGACGTGAAAACTGGATGAAATGATTTTGAAATTGTACCTAAATATGGTTCTATGTGGCTTTCTTCAAAGCAACAATATAATTAAATCTCTCTGAAACTTCAGTTATGGGTGTCATGATTCATAATCCTCAACATCATAAAAAGTTTAGGTTTCCTTGAAAATATGCTGAAATGGAAAAAGCTAAAATTGCCCTTCCTAGAGGAGTTACTTGAAAATCACCGTTAACCTTCATTCTTCCTCCTTAGTGTGGCAGCCCAATACCCTGTCATCCTTCCCAAATAAAAAGGCACAGTGAAGCTCAATTACCATTTCAACTTCACATCATCTATTCTATACAGGCAGAAAGAAAACATCATATAAGAGCCTGGTTGGTGAGCAGGCAAAAAGCAAAGTCATATCAATGAATGCATTTGGCTTGTTAATATTCGGTAGGTAATAAGTAACAACATATTTAGTTCACTGAAGAAGACTGAGATATTAATACTAAAAACAAATCAGGTTGCCCAAATGTGCATTACAATACTCTTAACATTGGGATTGCAGCAGTAACAAACAAAATACCTGTCGTGCATATCAACATATATACATTATGTCATATATAGCAAGAAAGAAAACCAAAATATTCGCCTTTATAGTTCTAATTATGGATAAGATTATGACTAGTATTTATGGATAACTTGCTTTAACTTTTTTTGGTCAGGTACCAATCCAGATATTTTAGGCACCATAATTAAAGACCATGTTACATAATTTATTAATAACAAATGGACCAGACCAAAAGGTAATATTACTTTATGTAAAATAAATCATTAACTAGATAAATATAATAATTTATTTGTGTTTTCTCAATTCTCCTAGAAAATAGTGTTAAAATGAAGTTCTTCAAAACCTGAAATAAATAGTTACTACATTTCTCTAACAGGGCAACTACGCGTTTCATCAGTTGGATACTTCATGAGTTTTAAACAACAAAGCAATTCACTAGGCGAAATATGTTTTAAAGCCCTACTATCAAATGACACCAAACCCAAAATCATCTGAAAAATAAAAATAAAAATAACTCTTCACTGCCACTGCTCACTCTTTCCCCCATTCTTTAGTTCCATAAACTATATATACACTTTGGAAACAGCAGTAGCTTTGCCTTATGAAACACACACACACACACACACACACACACACACACACACACACACACACACAACAAAGCACACCAAAGCCAACTCTAAGAGGTTGGTGGCTGGCGTGAAGGCTTCCTTCCTAAATGTCTGCCATCTGGAGTCAGTGTCCTCAGTGTTCTGCCTTGCCAGCTTCCATCTCATTCCCAACTCTCAGCTGGAAATGTTTTGCTTATCCCTTGTTTAGTACTCTTAATTTCTTTCTTCTTACTTGCTTGCCTTTCATTTAACTTGGTAAAATGTTACAACGGCTGCATTTAATTCACTTATCAATATTCAGCTAAAAAGGACTATAAGAGAATTCACATATGGCTGCTGAAACCATTTCTGGCCCACTGAGTAAAAAGACTAACATTTCACATTCTTCAGTGAGAAAAATTCAGCCATAAGTCACTGAGGAAATAGTTAAAATCTGATAGCGTGTGTTGCTGAAGGAGCTATTATGTTTCCCACTCCAAACATCTTAATATACTGGGGGCACAAGACCCCTTTTTAGTATGTCAGCTATTAAACAGCCTAAGAAAAGAGCTAAATTGTTGACATGGGAATGAATGTTTAAGCTGCTTGTCAGTACTCTGGTCGTGGTAAGAACCTTAACCCATTTATGCTTGAGGTTGCAGTTTTTGAATTTCTGCCATCAGACCTTGGCGATCACCTTGGTCAGTAGGATATAAATAACTCCCACATTCTTAGTATTCCAATAATGGAACACTAGGCATAAATGGGATTAATGGGCCTCAGAAATCCTCAGTGGCAGAGTTTGAAACTTGGGGAGAAAGAGCCCATTACCTAATTCAGTTTGAAAGTGGTTAGTTCTAATGAACAATACCTGAATATGTTAAATAGATAGTACTGATGTGGTATTTAAGCCTCAAATATGTCGTTTTCTTCAAATTAATATCATTAAATCTCTGAAACTTGAATTATGACTGCCATGACTTGACATCAGGAAAAGTTTGTTTCCCTGAAAATGTGCTGAGTTGGGTAGAGCTGAAACCACTTCCATTTGTATCGGGCCAGCAATATAGAGCCCTGTGTACCAACCCTGAGGTGACAGGAGAGGCCGTGCTGAGGATATGGGGGACGGATGGAGGCCGGGGTGACCAAACGATTCCCCAGGCTCTGGTTTCTGATACCAGACCCTATGTTCTTGGATATTTTTTATTTGTTTGACATGTACTCGGTAATGAAACCAGTGAAATTTGTTAGCTTTTTATTGGCTTGACAGTCATTTTTCTTAAGAAAAAAATAAAGATTATTGCTTTTTAGCAATTTTTTCTGTTTTTACAACACTGTAAAATAATTTTCTCATAGAATCCAAAAGCACAAGGCTTAATAATTTTTTTAAATGGCCAATTCTAGAATGACCTGAGTGACTAATAAAGAAGGTATCACAGAAAATCCTAAAACTCACATCTATAAGGCTTTAATGCCAAGCATTAGCCTGATGAGAAATGTGATAAAGGGTTATATTCATAAACAAATATAAGGGGTGGCAATTTATTATAAATAGCATACTGGGCTTATTCAGCTGTAACAGGTGAAGGTAAGTGTACAAACAACTTTCCCTTTTCTTTTTTGTTTTTATCCTTACAATTTTTGGTATAAATATTAGTTCAACTCCTATAGCAATTTAATTAAAATAGAATAGTCTGTATTTTTTGTCTGATTTTTAAGCTAGATTAGAGCTCTTATATACAGTAAAGGGTTATGCAAACACTGTAAATAAATGAAGACATCCAAGAGAGTTTTATCATGGACATGTGCTATATTTACTGCCTGGCATCTAGTACCCCTTCTGGAAACAGCATCCACGTTTTCCTTCACATACCCACCCTTCCCTAGTTGTTAGTCTATGCAGTTTAAGTAGAATTGACACCACCCCTGGCTTAAGGGGGGCCCACCTAATGAGAACATCCTAACCCTCTGGCCACAGTGATTGGCTCAGGGACAGACATATGACCTAAGCCACTCAATAAGACTCAAGTTAGAACTTTGCTGTTACTTCTACCTCTATTCTTCTCCAGAGATAATCACTGATAGTCTGTTTCACAGGTACTCGTCCAACCTTATTTCTTTATCACATACATTTGGTGATGGAATAAACCTATATATACATATATCCACATATGTATATATACATAAATGTACCTATGTATGTACTTACATATATCCAGTTTCTAAATACAGCGGTGCAATATATGAAAGGAATCTCTTTTACTCTGATTATTTACATCTTTCCATTTCAGAGCAACAGATCTACCTGAAATTCTTAATCACTGCAAAGTATCCTATTATATAGAGAAAACAGTTTATGCTATAACCAGTAGGGTGTTCTATACGATACAGACGATGATGGTAGAAAAACCCCAGCTGAAGCAACAGCCTCATTTCTGATCATCCCCTGCATCACTATTTGGCACCTCAGAAGCGACATGAGTTAGAAGGAGCCCATAATAATGGAAGCAGTCAGCTCGAGGAAAGTGAAGACAGAAATGCAGGAGAATTCGGAAGAGAGAAACAATGCAATCTGAACCAATCTCAGTGCTGTTTTCCAGGATCTGGCGTAAGAAAGCTTTCTTTATTTAGCGGAAGGACAAGGCATATGTTGATTCTAATGAAACTAGGCTCAAGCTAGACTTGGAATTAAGTTACATATCCTGGACCAGGACTGGGACTTTGGGATTGAAGTCTCAATTGTCTCACAGGAGATAGAGGCTGGGGATAAATGAAGACAGAGAAGAAGGGACAACTTGTTTCAAAGCCATGAACATTAACTCATAATAGTATTCCATAAAGATGAGATCTTTTTGTTTGCAAAGTTACTAAGAACAGGACACAATTTGAAAGAAAGGAGATTATAGTGGCTTCATTTGGTTTTTCTTTTACTTCACCTAAGATTCCATGTATAGATGATGCTTCCTTATGTGTTTCTCTCTTCTTAAGAAAAAAAATCAAGCAAATGCCAAGTCTATTTTTATTAAAATATACATATACTCACATAACTGGCATTTTCAAGTGGTTCTGCAATTTTTTATGCCAACTAGTTTGCTTAATAAATACTCCTAGAAAACCTGCCTTAGCATGAAACTGAATTAGAGTTACGAGAAATCACTTTGCAGTAAAACGTTTTCTCCTATATTTTACCACTAACCTCTTTTTTCAGGATTAAGGACATTGTGAACATGAAGAGTTTTTCTAACTTTCAGGATCATCTTATTTTTATACTTTATTCAATAACTAATTCTCATTTTAAACTGAAACTCCCTCTCATTGAATTCATTTGAGCAAAAATTGAAGTCAAACTGTTTTTCCTTTTTTATTTGGTCCTTTTAACAGAAAAAAAATTTACTGTTTTGCAACAGTACTTCAGGTCTGTTTTGGGTATGAAAATTCTTAATTGTCTGTGGGTTTAGAATTATTTAAATATATAAAGTTAAAACAATTTTTTCTCTCTCTCTCTCTCTCCCCTTCCCTCCCCTCCTCTTTCTCTTTCTTTCTTCTTTTTCTTTCTCCCTCCTCCTCCTCTCCCTCTCTTCTTCTTTTCTTCTTCTTCTTCCTCTCCTTTCTTCTTCTTCTTCTCCTCTTCTTCTTCTTCTTCCTCTCTCTCTCTCTCTCTCTCTCTCTCTCTCTCTCTCTCTCTCTCTCTCTTTCCTTTTTGGGTGAGCCAGGGTCATGCTTTGCCACTCAGGCTGCAGTGCGGTTGTGTGATCATAGCTCACAGTGGCCTTCACCTCCCGGGCTCAAAACATCCTCCCGTCTCAGCCTCCCGAATAGCTGGGACTATTGGTGGCTGCCACCACACCTGGCCTATTTTTTCTACCAGGCCTGGCCTAAAACATTGTATAATCAAAGTGGAACGACCAGGGGGAATGGCGGAAGGATGTTAACTGTAGAAAGATGTTAATTGTAGATAAAAATAAGAAAGCTAAAAAGTTTAATTATAAATAGAAAGATCAGAAATTCTAAGTAAACACACCAAGATTTTTTTTTGTTTTTGAGAGAGAGAGTCTCAAGCTGTAGCCCAGGTTGAAGTGCACTGGTGCGATCTGGGCTCACTGCAACCTCCATCTCCCGGGTTCAAGACATTCTCCTGCATCATCCTCCCAGATTTTTTTTAAACTTTCTATAGACACTGTCCTAGGCTAATTTAATATTTATTGACTGTCTACTAAAGTAGTTCACATCACCTAATTTATAAAGTGCATTTTTTTGGTCTAAGTTTAAAACAGAAAAAAACCCTTTAAAATTACATCAAAAGGAAAAAAATTTTACTGCATTGCTTCCTCAGATAAAATAACTTCATCTCAACGAATTTCCTGGACAGAAACATATTTTCCATACTTAATTCAGAACATAGGTTATTTTTTCAATGCTTCTGAGTGTATTAATTAAAGATATCAATTCCCAATGAAACACAGAACACTTCTGATTATATTGGCAGTATTGGGCTCTCTCTGCTTGTGAACATAACCTAGAAATTGCTAAGTTATCATTTTACTGTATTCTTTTTAGGAGCAGTTCTAAATATATAGTCAAGCAACATTCCAAATTCCATCTCCAGTTTTCCTCTCTGAAGAGTTTTTCCTGTCACAGAAATGGTGTATTATGTTTTATAAGCAATTGCCATTTTAAGGTAGCAAAATGATTAACTAGGGCCTACTTGAAGTTATCAGTTTTTCATATTTTGGAACCTATATAATTTTATTATGACTAAACAACAGCTGAAGAGCATTTGCTCTCTGTTTACTCTTAAGATGAAAATGTACAGGACTTTGAAAAAAATATCAAAGTAACAAAAATATATAGTAAAGAGCATATCAGAGTATTAATTATTAATAAGAGGCTAAGAATTAAAATAGGGAATGTTTATATCTAAAAAAATCATCACAAACCAATACAGTGTATGCTGTATATGCTTCACATTTACCAGGACAGCCTGATTTTTCTTTTTTTTTTCTTCTATTTCTTTTATTTTACTTTTAGTGATGGGGTCTCACTCTGTCGCTCGGAGTAGGATTCTTTTTCAACAAAAACAATTTGTCAAGTACAAATATATATATAATTAAAATTTACCTGTATAAAAGTCATTTCTAACAATTGATTGCTTGGAAAGAAAACCTCATTACAAATGGGTATTTTAAGTATCAAATAAGACAGATGTCACAATACTTAACTTGTTAATAGAAATTTATTAGGCTATTTAATCTATTTCCTCCTCTCTATGCCAGGGACCATATAGGTGTCAAAAATGAAACACGTGGTAGTTTTCTTTCAGAAACAAAATACATTTAAGACAATAGCAAGCCTCGTAAAACCACACTGAACTATAACTGCTCAACTGTGAGATGCCGACAGAGTGCTCTAGGAGTACACTATAGTAAATCAGTTATGACCGGCGAAGTTAGCAAAGGATTTGTGAAAGAACTGGAACTTGGACAGAACCTTGTTGCAAGTCATGGTAAGGTAAAGATGGGTTACAGGGGAAGAGAAGCAGCTTAGTGTTTGTTTGGGGAGGTTCAAACGCAGGGAGGAAATGAGGCTGTGATGGAGCTGAGAAAGGCCTTCAAGCTCAAGCAGTTCCCCTGTGATATAAACTGTGATGCATATATTTTGGCTGAAATGTAGAAATGTCCACATTTTGAAACCTGTGAAGAACACCCAGGACATCTAATAAAAATAAGGTAGAGGGAAGGAAAGTGACCCCATAATTATACTGGTGGAGAGCTGCTTTCACTTACTTTTCTGTGCAAATCCAAACCATCACCACTCACAAAGTAACAAAAACAGTGACCAGAGCAACATGTAATTGTTAGGAACTCACTACGAATTTCTTAAACCACACAGTATAAATTTTTTTAGCAAATTAGAACCCAATGATTTTACTAAGGAAAATGTCTCATTGTAGAACATCATGTGAATTTTAGAGCTAGAGGAGCTCAGAAATGGATGATAACGGAAATTAAAAGGAAGAAGGTGAAATTCCTAGTTAAATAATCATGATAAACTGTATCTTCCAAGTGAAACTACAACTATTGATTTCCATGGTGTGCCTAAATTAAGACAATACAAACATGTGATTTATAAATTGACTACACCTTTTTTCTTAACTTCTCTGTATCTTTTAAACAATATTTGCTTAACTTACTGTTCATTTTGTCTTATTTAACATTCCATCTTTATCTTGTTTTTCATATCTAGAGTCTGACAATTTAGCAACTGTTTGTTTCTGGTAATATTCTAAAATGTTTTGTTTGGAACCACTTACTATAGTCAATTGATAAAAATCTGGGTTCAGTTGTATCACCTCCACCTAGCTCCTAAAATAGATGATATAAATTCAATAAGAATGTCACTCTACTTATCTTCAGGGTACAATACAAAATCCATCTATTTATTCAAATATTTGATTAACAGCATCCATATTTATGAAATGCTTTGGGCTTTGCAGGTGAAAATATTTTATGTGAAACTCAAGTATCATTAAATATTCTGTGATGTTATCACAGTGTTTTGTGTGCATATGTGCAAATGTTCAATAACTTTAGCCTGAGGTCTAATATTCATCATAAACTTACAAAACAAGAAAATCTCTTCTTAAGGTATGTGTTTAATTCACTTAATAAATCACAAAGAAAATTATAAAATAAAGTATATCAATAAAGTATCTTATGGAATGTTGGTGTTTTGTTTCCCTTGAATACTGGGGGTCTGCAACTGCTAGGGAGTAACTAGCAAATATTATCTGTACATTATGAGTACTGTCTGACACACACACACACACACACACACACACAGACACACATACACACACAGACACACACACACACACACACCCATAATAGTTCATGCTAAATTTGAACTAACATCTGTAAAGAGGAAACTTCTGACCTTTACCAAATTTATTAATAAAGTAGAACATCTGCAATGTTATTGTCTGTAAGACGTACATAAATGTCAACTCAAATTATATTTCTGCTTAAACTACTCATGAAGGCACAGACCCTACCCTAAAAGAGGTTATAGGAAGTACAGTGCGTTACGAAGTATTTGGGCCTCAGTGCCATCTTTCCCTAAAGATACATGCATCCTTGAACATAATCTTTCAACTTTCCTGAGCTCCCTTTTCCTCATCTATAATACCAATTTGATTATCTCCAATGTCCCTCCACAAAAATTTTGCCATTTGTTAGTGACAAATGCTTATGATGTTACTGCCTTAGATGATGATTGTAAAAATATCGAGTATACACCGAGACCTAAATTACGCATCGGTCACTGATCTGTATGCTTTATATACACTAACTCATTTCATCTTCCTGACAACCTATGAGGCAGATACTCTGCTAGTTTCTGTCTTATAAAAAAGGTTAAATAACTTGCCCAAAATCAAAGAGTTAGTAAATGGCTGATGTTAGAATCTAGGCAGTTTAACTCAGAGGCCTCACTTCTAACCATTACACTGCATTACAATAAATGATCAGACATTATAGTATAACTATAAACAGTGTCATTACCAGTGAGTTTCCTCAGAGTTCCATGTTTGCTGGCATTAATGTAATTTCAGTCTTTAATTGCTGAACATGTAATTCTGTTTGTATATCAGATATGTTCAAGGCATTTCACAGATATCAAAAAAAGACGTGATCCTTAAAACAACTCTGTGAAGGATGTTGACTAGTTTTCAAAATTTGCACTCATGAGAAAATGTAGGCTGAGACCTAGACATTTATGAGACATCATAATTACACAGTTAAGCTGCTTTAAATCCCTTATAGAAAAAGGAAAGGTAAAATTCACTAGTCATAAAGCCAGTGAACAACACAGTCAGAAACTTGGGATTTCAAAATTCTAGTTAGTCATCTGATGTTTAGCACTCTCCTATCTTTTCTGCAACCCAGGTGTGGTCTCCTGCCTGAGATCCCAACAAGGAAGATTTCATATACCCAAATGAAATTCATCATTTTGCCCTGATACCTATGTTTTGTCCTAAATTCTTTCTTCTGATCAATGACATCAACAATTACTTACCTGAACCAGAAATCTGGAAATCTCTTCCTTTCTTTCTTTCAATCTTACATTGTCACTCATTCTATAAATTCTACCTTCAAAATATAGCTCAACTGTATTTATTGTCATTCCCATTGCGCTGCATAAAGTCTTGAATCATTTGCAGGACATAAAAGATCCTCTGACAACCATTAAATGATTGACAACCATTAATACACCATCTTCATTTCAATGCTTTTGAGACTACAGCCTCACCAAGTGACTTGTTGTTCCTCATACTTTAGCACAAGTTCCATTCACACCTCTGTGAATGAAAATTTCTTGGCTTGGAATTCCTGCTGTTAGTATCTCCTTAACCTAAACATTTGTTCATTAAGAAATTTTTCGTTATCTGTCTCCATCCCCAAGCCAATTATCCTTTCTTTCTTGTACATGCCTGTAATACAGTACCTTTCATATTATTGTTTAAGGGTAATAAATAGATCTCATTTGATTAGATTTAGTTCCAGACTGTACTTTTAATGTTTTCTCTAACTCCTAAAAAAGACACACACTGAAATTATTATCCCTGTTTTACAGATGATGTCCCTGAAACTTAGAAAGGTTAGAAGTCTATATAATTCAAAAATGGGGAAGCCCAAGTTTAAAATTTGTTTACCCCCCAAATCTCATGGTCTTCCTATTTCACAATGTTAATTCCTTAATTATCAGTTTACATAGCTTTCTGCTCTACTGGTGACTAAACTCATAGAATGTAAGAAGTATGTCTTATTCAAGGCTGGAGACCCAGTACCTGGCCTGAGGTCTGGGAGAGAGGAGGCACTCAGCAAATGCCTGATAAGTAAATAAATGAGCCCATGTGTTGTTGGACTCACTAAATAAAATTCTATTGTTATTAACTGCCATTTAAATGGAAATGCCAGTTTTATGAACATGACTGATGGAGAAAGAAGATTTGAACAATGTTTATGAGTTTTTAATGCAATTTTTATTGACTTTTTTGTATCCTAACTCATTAATAAAAGAAATAAAGAATAATGCTGGCATGCTTTATCTCCCAACATTATTCAAATTGAATTGGCATTTTTCTTTCAATAAGATGCTAGGAGTAAATTATTTCTGTTCTTCCAGAAAAGTCCACCTGTTTTCACACAACAACCTAACTCCTATTTTATAAAAATATAGTTGCATATACAGCAGACATAAGTTTGTGTATATATGTTGATATGTTGATATTACTTGACTCTTGACTCAAAAATAATATATTACTTGACCCAAAAAACAGTTGTGGTAATCACTAAATAATTTTTTTAATTATATAATAATCTATGGAGTGTTCTTTAAGATGGCAAATTGCATCATTTATCTTATAGGAAAAGTTTATCCTAAAGACAAGCTTATCCTAAGAATAGGGGCATTCTACTAAATAAATTCCAGTTTCTAGAACTGGCAATTGTGGAATTAATGTACTAAGTTCCTTTCATAACTTAGGTTGCTTCCTACTGTGGTGCAGTATAAGACTAAGTGAATATTTACATATTTGTCCTAGTAGCCCCTCCATACTTTGAGAACAAAATTAAAGGGTAAAAGTGAATTCTATCAAAACTAACAGATGAAAAAAATTCTGAAGATTTTAAGTTGCTCAGAGATAACTTTTTGATGGAGGACCTTTGGTATAGAACTTCTATTCCCAAACATTATGGCTATTCATTAAGAAATAATAGTATCAAAGAATATCAGAATTTAAACTGAGAGATCAGTTGAATATACTCAGAGGTAGAAATCTGATCTATGGTATTTCTTTATCATTCAGTAATTGCTTGGAGAACACTCTACTAATGGGATCACACTAACACATGAAGTGGTCATTCACTTTTACAACCAACAGTGTTACTGCATATGTAATAATTACATGCATAATGCAATACTTATATTGTAAACATTCTCTATTGGCCAGGAGATTTAACAATACTCAACTAGTTTACATTACATTATGAGTAGTATCATCTACATTAATTTTTTAAATAAGACAAAAAACGGATATGTAAATAACAGAAAATGAAAGGGTAGGAAATGAGATCTGAATGTCTCTTTTCACCCTTCTTTGGCCCCTAATCATTTTCTCCAAAGTAACTCCAGATTCTAGGCATTTGTCTCTATTAACAGATAACTGTTATTTACACAAATAGGATATACTAAAAATAATTTTCTGCAGCTATTTTAAGACTTAACATATCTTGGAACTCTTTGTATAGTTCCAGATTAGTAACTATTTTTAATATCTGCAGAATATATATGAATTCACTTTCAGGATGTACTTATTTAAAGAGCTTCTACTGTTGTGTGCTTTAATCTCCATTTTCTTTTGTTTTCTTTTACAACCAATGTTGTATTATGTTGCTGAATCAATGGGCAAGTGTTTTAAGTTTTTATAGATAATGATATATGGTTTCCAAAGAGTTTGTACCAATTTATACTCCCACCAGCAGTATGAAAATGCCTGTCTCCTACGTCAGTGGTTCTCAAACTTTTTGGTCTCAGGACCCTTATTATATACTCTTAAAAACTGAGGACTTCAAAGACTTGTTATGTGAATTTACTCTATCAATATTACCATATTAGAAATTAAAATGGAAATTTTAAAATGTTTACAAATACATTTTAAATAAAAATTATAAATTTATTACACATTAACATAAATAACATTTGATAATAAACACTCTATTTTCCAAAACAAAACTGGTGAGGGGAACTGCTTTGTTTTATAAGTTTTGCAAATCTTTTTCATGTCTGCCTTAGAGGACAGCTGGATTTTCATATCTGCTTATACATTCAATCTGTTGCAATATGTGGCTTTAAGTATATGAAGAAATTTGACCTCACACAGCTGATATATAGTTGGAAAAAGCAGGTACTCTTTAAAAGCCCTTTCACATAATGCAGATATTTATCTTTGATACCACACCCAAACTTGACTGTAGCAGTTTCTTTAAAAGTGGTTGGCAATGTGGAATCTGAAACCCTATCTATGAATTTAACATATTGATGCTATTACATTAATATCTTTTCATCTTAAAGTATATCCATATTGTACTTTCAAATTTTTTAATACAGGGTCTTGCTCTGTCACCCAGGCTGGAGTGCAGTGGTCCCATCATGTCTCACAGCAGCCTTAAACTCCCAGGCTCAAGCCATCCTCCCATGTCAGCCTCCTGCCTAGCTGGACCACAGGCACACGTCGCCACACCTAGCTTATTATTTTTTAATTTTGGTGGAGATGGGTTCTCCCTATGTAGCCCAGGCTGATCTCAAACTCCTGGACTCATGAGATACTCTCTCCCTGACCTCCAAAAGTGCTGATATTGTAGGCATGAACCATCATCACTTCTGACCCATACTGCACTTTCAATGTATCTTTACCTACGCATGCTTCTGAAACACCATGCCTAGTTTCATGCTTGTTTAGCTAGCAAATCAGTATCACAAGTACTTTTCCTCAAGTCAGCCCTTGTACTTCCAAAACGTAAAAGTGATTTACATACACTTCCCATTTCATCACACAAAATATTAAAAAGGAAATTATACTCAAAGATTGATATTTAATAAATGAATATTTTTGCTCCTTCATCAAAAGCATTCTTAGGTGAAGCTGTTATGTATTTTTTTTCATGTCAATTTATGATGGAGATGAAAACAATGACTATCAGTTCAACTTGGTGCTGCTGCTGCTGCTTTAATCTGTACAAAGACACGGGGAGTTTCCCCACCATTGCTTTTGCACCATCAATGCCAATATCGACAGAGTGAAAATGACAAATGTCTTAGCATTCTAATAAAAATAGGTTTGACCTCAAAGACTCCTGAAAGTGTTTCGGGAATACCCAGGGGTTTACAGACCACACTTAGAAAACTGCTTCCCTGTATCCTCTCAATTTCAAAGCTGAGGAAATTGAGGTTCAGAGATAAGCAACCCACCTACAGACAGTTATTAAACAGCACAGTCGAAATGCAAACCTAGGCAGTCTAACCCCTAGTTCTTCTCTTTGATGTCCAAGCACACTGTTTAGGAGAGTTTTCAATTGGCTGCCAGCACTACCACTAAGTTCTTTTTACTGAGATTTCACAATGGTCCTTGCTTTGCCCTCTGAGATTGTAATATACCTTCACTCATCAAGCATTAGGTTGCTACTACCATGAGCCAGGGCCTGAGCCCAATGATGACGATGCCAAAATAAGTAAGATATTGTCTTCACTTTCAAGGATTTCACAATCAACTGGGGAGACAAATGTGCAAACGATGACCTATAATGCCATGTGACAAATGCTATAACAGTACTTTGTACAAAGAATTTTGGAAGCACAGAAGAGAGGGTGATTAATTCTGCCCAAAGAAGGGAGTAGCTAGAATCAGGGGCTTAACAACAGAAGCACGTTTTAGTCAGACTTGAAGGATAAATACATCTAATCCTTTTACTCACAGGAGAGTCCTTCACATACTTGAATAAAGCTATTGTGTATCCCACATAAGTTTCCACTACTTTGAATTAGACATACTAATGTCAACAAGGATATATTATGAAGATGAATATAGAAAACAAATAACATATTATGGGAAACACTTCCGGAAAATATTTACTGATCCTTCTGCAAGGATATATGTGCATTTATTAAATCAACCAGTAATTAATCATGAGAGAGTTAGATGGACAATTTTGCATAATAGCCAAGCAGTTTGTTCTAAACAAGAACTAGAAACAAGTGTGCAAACTACAAGGACTGTTCACAAAGTGCTCCTATCCAGATTTTTTAGTCATCTCTCCTCTAAGCCAGAGGTCAGCAAATTTTTTCTGTAAACGACCAGACTAAACATTTCAGGCTTTGTAGACCAGATGGTCTCTGAAAACTATTCTGCTCTGCCCTTGTAGTGTGAAAACAGCCATATATAATATGTAAATGAATGGGTATGCTGTCTTCCAAAAAGAACTTTATTTACAAAAATAGGCAGTAGGCCAGATATGGCCCACAGGCCATAGTTTGCTGACTCCTGCTCTAAGCCATCTTTCTTCTTGTGTTCTCCCTCCTTCTCCCGCACAGTGGGAAGAGCATTCGATCTGGAATCATCAGAATTTTAATTCCACCCTTGCTAACAACCAACTGTGTGATCTTAAGCAGATGGCTTTATCATTCTGGCCCTCTGTTCCTTGTGTCAAATCAAAGATCTTCAGATTATACAATCAACAATGGTCCTTCCTCAATTCCAAAGAATTACTGCAGAGTATGTCTCCTCCCCAATATTCTTTATTCAATCCAGCATGGAATATACTATATGAGACACTGACAAAAAATAAATATGACCTTAGCTGATATCAAAAGAAAGGTATATCTCAAATGAAGACAAGGCAAGCCTAGTCTACTCTATGCAAGATATAGCACATGTAAAGTTCAATTATGAATAAAACACCAGCAAGAGTCTACACAGGAAAACAACCAGGGAGCTAAGAGATTCTGAAGATTTTAATAAATGAGATATGGTTGGAAAACCTGGGCAAAGAGTGGAGAGCAAACATTTAGTGAGCATAATATTACCTTTCAAAATGCTTCTAACCAAACAAATATTAGAACTTAAATAAAATATTTCAGGCCTAAATGATATTTCTGAAACTAACAGAGTATAAGTTCTGTGCCTTCTACATCTTCATAGCATCTTGAGTCTGTAAAGTTTTTGCTAATAACAGTGTTAGAAGTAATATCCTTTCTAATACTTTATATATGTATGGCTATTTAAACTTTATATCCTTGAATATCACATTGTTCAAGCTCCCTAATCCTATGAGATTGGCAAAGATGAGTAGTATTATTGTCTTTTTACAAATAGGAGAGCAGAAATTCAAAAACTTTATTCTGTACCTAGAAGATTCTTGACTAAACAACATAAAAATGAGGAGGGGGTAAAGCTAAACTCCCAAATCAGTTTGGAAAATGTAAATGGATGACTAAAACAGACATCACCAAATATTTTATAGAACATTATCTCCTTTATAATTCTCAGAGGAAGGAGAGCTTGGGGGAGTGGGATATAATGTCTTAACAGCTTCAAAGCACTTTACATTTGGAAATAGTTGCCTGGCATTTTGCTTTAGCTATTAGTACTCAATTTACCTAGTTTTTCTGTTAAGTGCTTCAATCACATGTAACTGTGTTAGGAATATAGCTCATAAAATATCCAAGGGGTGGTGTTCTATAATAAAACAACCCCAAATGGGAAGGATTCCGAAAGCAAAAAATACTCCTTTCTATTTGATTGGTCTTAGATAAATACCTTATTCTTAGATAAACAAACAAACAAAAACAAAACAAAACAAAAAACCCCAAGCATCTGTGAATAATTCAAAGCATTAAATGGCATGAATAGATTAATATTTTAATGTTATACTTTCCTTTTATCCAGACATAACTTTGAACATAATAAATCTGGTTTTAGAACTTGAAATTCTCAAGACTCTGTATTTGGTTTCTTTTAAAAATATGTATAATTAACTTCATCTTTGAAGGCTCCTGGAGGTTGTAGAGGGCAGAAGAAATGCATTTTTGTTAAAATGAGCCAATCTGTGGGAGGCCTCCAAAGTTTCCTACACAGAAAATTACAAAAATATATGACAGAGAAGCAATACTGAAGCTAGGCTATCCAAAGAGAAAGAATATTATGCATTAGAAAATTCATCTCAATCAGTGCTCTCTTCCTGGGCATTGAGGATACCAATGAGGGAACAGGGCTGGGGAAGACATACCTGTGCTTTGTTATTTCCTTCCCCAACCCTCGAAATTTTCACAGGTTAAATCAGATTATTTATCACTAACATCCCAGGTTACCTTGTATAAGAAAAGAGGTTAAAAAAGGAATGATTTGTAGTGTGCTTAGAAAGGAAAAAGGGACATTCTACCCCAGTGTAGAGAAGTTGAGGGAATTGATGGGCTGACAGTATATACATGGGCCTCATGCCTTTTTAGCAATTGCAAGTGAGGCTTCTTTACTTTCCTGTGAACTGCTTCCTTCTAGAAGCTCAGGTTCTCCAAAGGCTGGGAGGGATAGCATTCGGGACAATGGTGTTGGATGTCACATGGTGGTTTGTTTTTGAAAAAAATCAGTCTATAAGATGAAAATGACCTGAAATCAAAATACCCTTGAAGATCTCTTACAGTTTCCTTAAAGTATAGTGGGCACGGTTTTCATGTACAACCCTATACTGTAACTATTCCTAAATATTATGTACTCAGTAGGACACAGTTTATAATAAAGAAGGCAAGTCTTGTACCCTAAAAACCCATCAAATTTTAAATTTGTACCCAAAAAAAGGCCACTTTGTATCCTCAAGAAACCCATCAAATTTAAAAAACCCACTCAGTGTTGTGAGACGCTAATACCATGAGGTGTGCAAGAAGCCACTTGAGAGTCATAGTGTGGAGTGGAGACCAAATTGTCCCTACTGTTCATAATGTCAGCTACCTTCTCTCCTCTTTTCCTTTTCTTTTTTCTCTCTCTTCCTCCCTTCCTCTCTTTTCCTGGCCAACTGTTGTTGAAATCAGGTAACCCAGGACACTCAGATACCCCAGGGCATTTTTAGCTTTACCAGTTTTCTATTGCTACCATTACAGTATATACACAATCACCATAGACTTAAAGCACTTAGATCAAACAGAGGCGTGGTACAACACAAGTCTATTACCTCACAGTTCAGTAGGTCAGAAGTCAGAACGGGCTGCTCTGGGCTTCCCAAGGCTGAAATTAAAGTGTCTGCTGGGCAGGCCCTGGGGGATAGTTCATTTCCAAGCTCATTTGGATTGTTGGCCAAATTTACTTCCACATAGCTGAAGAAGTGAGGTCCTGCTTCCTTGATGCCTGTGGACTGGGGTCATTTTCAGCTTCTAGAGACCACCCACATTCCTCAACCCTTAAAGTTAGCAACGGTGGGTTGAGTCCTCATGTTTCAAATCTTTGTACCTTTCCTTCCACTTCATCTTTCCTCTGCCTCCATCTTCAACACCTTCTCTCTAACTTTTCTGTTTTCCTGCTTTGCTTTTAAGGGTTCATGTGATTACATTAAATATTAGCCTCCCACCTAGAACAATTCAGGTTCCTTATCTAATTTAAGGACAGCCAATTATTTACCTTGATTCTGTCTTCAAAGTCCCTTCACAGAGGTAGGTACCTGGGTGAGTGTTAGATTACACAACTTAGGAATGGGAATCTTGAGAAAACACCCTTATTCTAACCTTCTCTCCTTACACACAACACGAGAAAACACCTTTATTCTTTCTACTATATGGTAATAGCAAATTATTGGCCACTCAAACGTATCTCATTATAGCCCCTAACATATACTGCATATTTAGCCAAAAGACACAAGCCGCCAACTTGGTAAATAAGATCTCATCTGCAAAATGAAAAACCACATGGAAACTTATCAAAAGAGGCTGTTACAAAAGGTTACAAACATTTCAATAAAAGCATAAAGGGTTGCAAGAGCAAGTATAAAAATAAGCATGCACTAAAAGAAGAACGCTCTGGCCTGACAGAAATACTAGAGGGAAAGAATCTGCAGAATCTTCATTTGTTCTCTAGACATCTGGGGTCACTAATTTATTTAGAGATACCTAGGTATTCTTGCCAAGTTAATTCTAAAGTGCTTAGTGCTTTAAAACAAACAGTGCTTCGAGACTTGTCAGAGGCTTAGGTGAAATCCCTCATTGAAGCTAAAGGTCCCAGCTGGGCTTTTTAAAAAACTCGCTTCCAAACTGATTTGACTTTTAAACTACTCTGTGCGGCCAGGCACGGTGGCTCACACCTGTAATCGAAGCACTTTGGGAGGCTGAGGTGGGCGGATCATGAGGTCAGGTGATGGAGACTATACTGGCCAACATGGTGAAACCCCATCTCTACTAAAATACAAAAAATTAGCTGGGTGTGGTGACGCGCGCCTGTAGTCCCAGCTACTCAGGAGGCTGAGATGGGATTCGCTTGAACCCAGGAGGCAGAAGTTGCATTGAGCCGAGATTGCGCCACTGCCCTCCAGTCTGGCAACAGAGTGAGACTCCGTCTCAAAACAACAACAACAACAAAAAAAAACTAAAATTAAATAAAAAAAAAATCTGTCATCTGATTTTAGCCAGGTTTTGCATTGCACTGTCTTTATCCTGGCATATTCATGGGCTTCGCTAAATAACATCTTAGCAAAGTAAGCCATGCTAAAGTGCAGGAATTCCCAGTATGTGACACATTCCTTCTCTTCTAGACAATGGTCATAGACTACTGTCTTCAGCTGACAAGCCCGCCTTCCCTATTTTTCACAATCTAAAAGACACCTGCTGGTGGCGCGCTTCCTAGCTTTTCTATAGCTTTACTTGGTCTGGTGACCATTAGTGAACTCAGTACGTTGTGAAGTTCAAGTCTGGAGCTATGTACCTCCCCACATCCACCCAGATTGAATTTATATCACATGGATCACAACTTAACCCTGCACAGGCATTTTGCACATAGTTATAATAATAAAAAGTTTCTTTTGTCCACAAGTACCGCCAAGAAACTTAGAATTCTTCACAGGAATTCTAGAATCAGACATAAAAATTACTGAAGAGTATGAGAATGCAGAGAGAGAATTCGGTTTTCTCTGAGCATGTGAATAACACAAACATGTAGAAATAGACACAGATGTTGTGATGACTTTTTCTAATGTCTGAGAATAGATTTAGGTAACCAGGCCAGTGGGAGAAAGATTAGGACAGGTTCCCCTGCTCCTTCCAGTACATCTCCTGACCTGTTTTCCTCTGGAAACTCTACTGGTAATCTGCAATGCCTCACTCCTCCCTACCATATTCTCCCTCATACATAAGATATAATCAATCATCGTATTATGGCCTTACTTCTTATTTAATGCAAGGGAGAACAATTATTGCATTGCTGGAGATATTCATTCCAGAACAATGAAAAGTGGAGCTTGCAGAAGAGCTTTCATCACAAGGCCGGTGTGGTAGCTCACACCTGTAATTCCAGCACTTTGGGAGATTGAAGTGGGCAGATCATCTGAGGTCAGGATTTTGACACTAGCTTGGCCAGCATAGTGAAACCCCATCTTTATTAGAAATACAAAAATTAGCAGGGCGTGGTGGTGGGTGCCTTGTAATCCCAGCTACTCGGTAGGCTGAGGCAGGAAAATCACTTGAACTTGGGAGGCGAGGTTGCAGTGAGCCAAGATCATGCCATTTCACTCCAGCCTGATTGACAAGAGTGAAACTCCATCTCAAAAAAAGAAGAAGAGCTTTAATCACAAAATTAAAGTATTTTTAATTGTGTCCTGCCACCTAGGGTCATTCCTAGACCATCTGGGGGCATAGCTGATTTTTAGAGACTTCATAGTACATTCACTGAGGCAAAACAATAAATTTAATCCTTCAGCTTTTTCAGGAGTTCAATATTAGAAGAACATATAAAGCAATGACTATTTATGTGCTTTTTAAATAAAATAACTTGCATACTAAACATTACATTTCATGTTACAGAAGGCCTAATATGACAAATTCAGGATAAATTTCCCCTGTATTTCAATGCTAACTCAGCCATCTAACACATCTCAGGCCTTTGGGTTTTTTTAGTCTGTGAAAAAAATTGTTGTTTCAGTGTAGCTTTAGCTCAAATTCCTTTGAATGGGGCAAACACAAGCTGTACCATTCTCTTTGGTTCATCCCCAGTCAGTTCTCTCATTTACTTACCAGCCTGATTTGCGAATGCCTCTGAGAGGAATGAAAGTTCTCTTCAGGTAAACAATGAGAACTAGATCAACTAAGTTATTTTCTTTTTTGCTTCAGATGCCAATAACTTGAGAATTAAGTTTAGTGTTCATCTACATTAATACATTCATTAGAAGTTGCTTCTAGTGTCTTTCTCCTTATAATTTCATTAGTTGTCCTAAGTTTATTTAGAAGTCTCTACATTTTTATTGTAATTTATTTTTAAAGCTTCCTCAAATATTCTTTATAAATAATAAATCTTAAATGTAGTCTTAAAACTGGGACTTCCACAGAAAATTCACTGTAGTTACTGCTGGAGCATATTCAGTTTAGACCAGCACTTTCCCATACTAGCATAGCAGTCTGTCATGCAAGAAATGGTCACTAGGCATAAATCAGGCCTTATTGGTCATATTAAGACAAAGTTAAGAGGGACTTAATTCTCTCTCTCTCTCTCTCTCTCTCTCTCTCTCTCTGTGTGTGTGTGTGTGTGTGTGTGTGTGTGTGTGTGTGTGTGTTTTATATATATATACATATAGATGCAACTTTCTTCAGGATACATATAATGTGTATATATAACATAGACACATTCGCTCAACTCAATCCTGAAGAAAGTTGCTAATCAGTGTTCTAGCAATTCATCAGGAAGACTGGTACCAGAAGAAATAGGAGACAAACCCTGGAAGGAAGCAAGCTTTGTTCTCCGTCCTTCCAAATATATATATATATATATATATATATATCACCATTATACCATCTCAGAACAAAGAATTAAATTTTGAGTTCAAAGCTTTTGTAGTTTAGCATTTATCATATAATCAAAAACTTAACTCTTGAGTTCCAGTCAGTTATAGCACAAAGTATGAAAGTAGACTAAGATTGGGAGCTGTCTTTTCTACAAAGAGAATTGTAAGGATTAAGACAAATTTAACCGAAAGCACTGGAAGAAGAGATTACAGTTGGCAGCAGTGATCTTCTCAAACATCCTGGCCTTTGTGGAGTAAAGCACAAACTGGTTCTCATGAAATAGGTGCTTTTTCCCACCTGCCAGGGGCCACATGCAAGGCCATGTAACCAATCACCCTCAGAAGAATGGATGCCAGGTAAACACTGAGAGCCATCAGCCAGGGCAGGTGCCAGGTGGAAGCATTCACCTGAAATTTTTTTTCCTTTAGAGAAAGACTTATCATCTGTGCCACCTAGCCTCATAATGTCACCACCAAAGCACCTCAGGCAGGAATAAGTATGCAAAACAGGTAGCTAAATCACCTTTAGTGCTCAGAGCAGGAAAAACATTTACTTCACCAAACAATAATAAGAACAAAATAAAAACTTTGCTGCAAAAAGGTCAAAAGAGATTTTGCCCAGGGGCTTATTTCAGGGAACCATACAAGAGAACATGCCGGAAGAGAGGGTAGTATGACTCTAACTACCATTATATGCTAAAGAATAAAGGTGTTGCATGGCACAGTGGCTTACGCCTGTAATCCCAGCATTCTGGGAGGACAAGGCGGGTGGATCACGAGATCAGGAGTTCAAGACCAGCCTGACCAACATGGTGAAACCCTGTCTCTACTAAAAATAAGAAATTAGCCAGGTATGGTGGTGCGTGTCTGTAATCCCAGCTACTTGGGAGGCTGAGACAGGAGAATTACTTGAACTCGGAAGGCAGAGGTTGCAGTGAACTGAGATTGTGCCATTGCACTCCAGCCTGCGTGACAGAGCGAGACTCTGTCTCCAAAAATAATAGTAATATCCATAAAGGTATTTATTATCTGACACCAAAGGTCTGATCCACATAACTATATAGACTCTGAAATTTCTGTCCTCAGATCTCTCGGATTGTCAAACAAAGACTTTTGGAAAGCTGCCAAGAAGGTCTCTGGCTCATCAACCTGCCCTCCCCAAACATCCTGAGAGCCCTGGGACCAAGGACAACTATAAACCAGAGAAAACAACTAGGAATAGCAAGCCAGGACAATTAAACTGTTTGGTTGTAAATTTCAAATCATTTTTCTCCAAACTAAAATACTTGCCTTTGTTGCCAGAAGGTAGATTTGTGTTAAACTCAGTAGTGGTTTTTTTTTTTTTCCTCTCCCTAAATCTTTTTTTCTTTCTCTGTTGTGAATTCACTGGGTAGAAATGAGGGATATGATCTTTGCTTATATGACACTGTATTCAATAAATGTTAAAAAACAGAGGATTAGAACTCTTTTAATAATTCTGTTTATTATTCTGATTGTTTGTTTTCTCTTATTCTTCACATTCAACAAATCTTTCACATGCCTCACATTTTTTGAGGGAAGAGGGGTTACTATCTATCCCAGTGGGTCACTGACTTTGCAGAGCATGGCATATGCTGAAATGAACATTGTATTTACATTTAGACCCAGGACAACACCCAATTGTTCACTGTCTTTTGTAGCTGGAAGCACCTACAAATGGCATATATTAATGAATGACAGATCCTGTGGTGAGTTAATAGGATAACACATCTCAGTTAGTATTGCATAAATTGGTAGTGAAGGGGAGCTGAGTTCTTTGTAAACATATGACCTGGTGGAATGAAATCTCTGTAAGAGCAATTCAGAAATGATAAGGTTAGGTTAATGTTGGTTCCTATATTCTCACTGTTCTATCAACCCATTCAATTCATACATTCCAGCTGGTTTTGTTCTAGAATTTCTCTGAGAGTAAAACCTGAATTTACTAGTATTGTCATAAATTGTGGAGGGGGGTACCCTCATGATATGATTTAGCTGTGTCCCCACACAAATCTCATCTTGAATTCCCATGTATCGTGGGAGGGACCCAGTAGGAGGTAATTGAATAATAGAGGCAGATCTTTTCCTGTGCTGTTCTTGTGATACTGACTAAGTTTCATGAATCTGACGGTTTTAAAAAGGTGAGTTTCTCTGCACAAGCTCTCTTTTCTTGTCTGTCACCATGTGAGAAGTGCCTTTCACTTTCCACCAAGATTGTGAGGCCTTCCCAGTCACATGGAACTGAAATCCAATAAACCTTTTTCTTTTGTAAATTGACAGTATTGGGTATGTCTTTATCAGCAGTGTGAAAATGGACTAATACACCTCATAATCACACATGGCAAAATTCTCTCATGCATCATAAGTTATTTAAAAATCCCCTTAGAAACATCTGTGGCCCTAGGCTTTTGATTGTTTGCCCTTGTGCTTTAGGTGGCTGATGTGGTATAATGCAACTTAAAACATTAATAAAATTCTATAGATTTTTGCCAATGGAATTGGAAAAAAAATTTAAAGACTGATAAATCCAGAACTAATAAGGATGCCCAGGGTGCAGACAAATTCTTCTTCACTGCTGATGGTCATGTGATTTGCCACACCTTTCTGTAAAGTAATATGACAAGGTCCACTACTATTTAAAGGTGACGATACTTTTCGTTTTTGTGTTGAGATGAAGTCTTGCACTGTTGCCCAGGCTGGAGTGCAGTGGCACAATTTCGGCTCACTGCAACCTCTGCTCCTGGGCTCAAGTGATTCTCCGGCCTCAGCTTCCCAAGTAGCTGGAATTACAGGCACCTGCCACCACACCCAGCTAATTTTTTGTATTTTTAGTAGAGACAGGGCTTCACTATATTGGCCAGGCTGGTCTTGAACTACTGACCTCATGATCTGCTCTCCTCAGTGTCCCAAAGTGCTGGGATTACAGGTAAGAGCCACTGCGCATGGCAGGTGAAGATACTTTTTGAATCAGTAATCTCAGGTTCAGGCATTTTTCATAAAAACTAAAGGCAGAATAGCTAAGGATTTATGTACAAAGTTGTATAATGCTGTTAATAATGGTACAAAATTGGAAACAACCTGAATGCTCATCAATAGAGAAATGATTAAGTAAAACATGATATATTCATATTACAGGATATTATACAGATATTAAAAAGAATCAATTAGATCTACAGGTATTTACATCAGGGCAATATCTATAATACACTGTATGAAAAAAAGCAAGTTACAGAGTATGTATATAGTATTCCAGTTTTGGAGAGAAGAAAGGGAGGAAGAAAGAGAAAAGAAGGGAAGGGAAGAAAATGAGGAGGAAAGAGAGAGAAGGAAGAGAACAAAAGGGAGAGAGAGACAGAGACAGAGAAAGACAGGGAGAGTGAGAAAGAGGCAAGAGTAGGAAATATGCAGAAATCTATGTATGTGTCTATTTTATATGAAAATAAAGAAGGAAAGTATGCTGCAGATGACTTTAACATTTGTTACACAAAGACATGAGGCTGGAGGAGGGAAGATGAAGTTATTATTAAATTTTCTTTATTTACTTCTGTAGCGTTTTGATACAGAATGAATTACTATTGTTGCCCACCATTATTTAAAAAAAAAAAAATAGCTTAACGAAGACCACAGGTTGACATCATCAATACAGGGACCTCAGACTCCTTGAGGAGGAACCAATTTTTAGTTCATGAAGACCTGAGAGGAATGGGGGTTGGGAGGAAGGTGGGAGGGGTAATGTATACTGAACGTGTATTTCTGAATGACAGTGGAGACTAAAAGGTGCTTTCCTTCCTAACTGGGAATCCCAGCACGATTTAGATATGAAAGTACCCAGAAAGCCTGGCAATTGAGCCTTTAATTTCTACCTATAAATTGCAATTTATGTGTTGGGGATGGCTCTATTGAGAGACCAAAGACTATGTATATGTAAGAACAATTGTTTCCAGGCCTAGACCAGGGTACTAAATTTGGTTTGGTCAAATGAATTAATAACTAAATCTCACTGTTCCAGAAAAGGCCGTGGATTAAAACATGTATTTAACCTCATAGTTATAAATAGTAGTTAGATTTATAATAGACTAGTTTTTAGCTTCCTAAATAATCATAGTTAGTAATTATCTGGGCCTTTGATCCTACATTCCTGAAGAATTTTTTAGCATGCACACCACATAAATATACATTTACAAATAATATACATGTTCTACTATAAGCAATATTTTGATTTAATGTTTTATGAACATAAATAGAAGCAGATGTTTTATTATATATTTTCTGATACATCCCCAATGGTTTGCCCTTTGTGTTACCTGTGCACTCTTCTTTGGGGTCTACAGTTTTATAGGTTGCTATGGTTTGAATGTGTTCCCAAATTTCATGTGTTAGAAACTTATTCCAGTATGGCAGTACTGAAAGATAGGGATCTTCAAAAGGTAACTGGATAATGAGGGCTCTGCTCTCATGAATGGACTAATCATTCATGGTGAATAGATTAATGGCGTATCATAGGAACACGTGGAACTGGTGGCTTTATAAGATGAAGAAAGGCCCGAATGAGGACGTGAGCATGCTCAGCCCTCATGCCACATGACCAGCAAGAAGGCCCTCACCAGGTGTGGCACCTCAACCTCGGCCTTCTCAGCCTTCATAACTATAATAAATAAATTCCCTTTTAAAAAATAAATCACCTAGTTTCAAATATTCTGCTATAAGCAACAGAAAATAGACTAATAAACAGGTCCTAACAGTTTATTTACTGAGTCTAGTTATATGGTCTAGTAGATACATAGAACAGTTAATTTATTTGAGTCAGGAAAATATTTCACAAGGATGAATCTCCTACTGCCATTCAGCTGTTGATCTTAATGTAGTCTTAAATGTTTTAAGATCTAGTGATTTTATTTTCCATGAACCTTCAACACTTTAGATCTAGTAGATGTTCTTATTAATATGATAACAACAGCACAGTCAATATCACTGCATTCTCCAGAGATCAGACATATGTTAGTTTAACGACAAATTTCAGTGCTGTTGTTTGACTCTTAAGTCCCTTCATTTGAACCATCTTAATATATGAAAATACAGACTTAAGAAAAAATTAGAAGATGATTCACAGTGAAAAATTCATATTGTTACATGAAGGACAGACCTTGGAATATCTTTAAAAAACTAATTCCATTATCTGTTAGCAAAATTATGCCATATATATTAGTTATGAAGGAACATTAGTAGAAACATCAAATGAACAGATGATATTCATTAGGATTTGTAAACAGTCCTTGGATAATAGTAAAAAAAAAGACTAATTCAGGCTGTCCTGAAAGGCTAATTCATTTTCAACTTAGGTTAATACAGATGCCATTCTTTCTTGACCTGGGTATAGATATATCAGAAATCATCTTTATGCCAAAAAAGGTCTTTACAGGAGAATGTTGAGTATGCAGTCCTTAACAACTGCCTTCTCCTACAGCTGTAGCTTTACCCCAGGCATTCAATTATATATATATGAATATTCCAGATTACTGATTTGAGAGGGTGCAATGAAGTTTATTTAAGCACAGAAATGCTTAAACTTGTATACATATATTTTAATTAATATTAAACACATGGATGGATAACAAGGGCTATGTGTCTGTTCCTATATTAAGCAGATATATTTACCAAACTATATCTGTTATGAATAAGTAACAGATATATAAATATATAATATGACATGTATCTATTCATTTTAATCAATTAAGTTATTGATTAATATCTGCTTATATAAATTAAGCAGATATATTTTAGTAAATTGGAACATTTAAAGACTTTATCATTGTCCCATTCATATGACATCCATGAAGCTGATATACTCTGCTTGCACACATCCTTCCCTCCTATGGTTCTATCCAATTTCTGCTTCCTTCTCAATGCTCCTCAATGTCTTTGATAGGCTATATTTATAGACTTCTCTAGTATCTGGCTTTTGTTTGGAATTAGCCAGCAGAGGGTCAATGAGAAGAAATGACAGAACATAGAGAATAAGATTCCCTTTCTGTTGGGCTACAGTTTAGTAGTTCAGGTTCCTTGAAAGGCCACAGCTCCTGCTGGAAGTTCTCTCCTATAACTACAACCTCAACTGAAGCTCCCTTTAGGTCCTGGTAATATCTCCCCACTTTAACCCTCAGACATAGAAATAGTAATAGCTCCTACTATTGCTAGCCCAAGAGTGCTTCACCATCCTTGTTCTCTGTTATTCTTTATCATATCTTTGTAAATCGTTTTCTATCTACAATTCCACCAAATTAAATGTGCAATCGATTTCCTTTTGGAATCCTGGCCCATATGTTTACAAGCACATAATCTATTAACACTCTATAACATATAAAAATAAATTACAAATTGATTCTGCTCTCAAACAGTTTACAATCTGGTAAAGGAAATAACTGGTTTGACTGATATCATTGGTTAATGTCTGCTTAGTTAAAATTGAGAGGTGATAGTATTGTCACATAAATGCAGAGGGTGGGGTGGAGAATGGTAGAAAATTACATGGAATAACTTGCTCTCTACATGCTGACTTGAAATTATTTACATATGATAGAATGAAAATGTATTTAGAAACATTTTAACAAGATTTTAAATTATCTACTTTCCCAAAAGGTAGATATTTCTTCCTACATTTTAGGAAGGTAGATATTTTAAAATCTTGTTAAAATGTATTATATTTGAAACGGCAATTAAAAATTACATGCCCTTGCTCCTAATGATTGTATCATATACATACTCATTTTACGAAAAACTTTTGTCTCTTTTCTGTATAAAATTTGTTTTTTTTAAACTTCCACATACAAACTCTCAAGTAAAAAACTTCATTTCATAGAATATTTTAAGCTCTCTGTTGCTAACGGAATTATTAATTATACATTTTGGCAATTTGGTAGGAATAAACTCAATTTTGGTAATAATGGAACAAACCATGGGCTGGGTTTTAATAGTGAGAAGGCACTAGGTTTTCATAAAAGGATACTAGTTAGTAGTGTTTATTTAATTCAAGGGCCCACTCAATAAACTTGAAAAAGTAGCACTTTTCAAGTTTTATATGAACAGTTAAATTTAGATTTTCAAGCACTACTAGTACATGAGATGAAATAACAAATGGATAACCACAGTTTTCTTTTTTTCTTTATTATTTTATAAATTTAAGGTGTATAACATATTTTGATATATTCATAGTAAAATGATTACTATATGTAAGCAATTTAACATATCCATCATGTCGCAAGGTATCTTTTTAAAAATAGAACCTTTACTTTGAAACATTTAAAACTTTAATATCAATTAAATGTTTTGAAGTAAAAGTTCTATTTTTAAAAGGATATTATGTGGGATGGATATAAACAACAGATGAGACCAAGAAAAGGACATGATTCTTGTCTTTAAAATATATAATGAAAATCTATGCATGAAAATTAATGATAGATGACAAAGTGAAATCATTTCTCTAGAGATATTTATTTTTAGATAACTAATAAGGCTAATCTAGAATCATTTTGTTTAATTAGAGTTTAACAAATATTCCCACACGAATATGTTCATGCTTGCTTCACAGCTTCCTTCCTTCCTTTTATCATAATAGATATGTCATTCACACTGTATTTCAGATCAAATTTTACATGACTTCAATAGATATATTATAGAATTAACAAATATTGCAATATTATTGCTTGAAGTCCTTTTTTAAGAACTGGGGCTTTAGAGGAAAATTAATTTTCAGATAAGACCTATTACATCCAGACTTGGAAAAACAGAAAGTGTTTACACATTTGCAGAAGTAACTGTTAAAGATCAATGAGAATATTATCAAATTGTCTAAGAACTGATGTAAAATTCAAATATTTCACCCTGTCCCAATGGCATGAGTTTGAAAACATACAAACATAAATGTCTAAGTTAAAATAAATACTGGGCTGATAAATCTCAAATTTATAAAGTACACTCAAAGCTTTGAACTGTACAGCCTCAAGTGATACATTAGCAGTACAGACATACATTAAAGCACTTAGCATGAAAATTGTCCACTGTAAAATGGGGCAGAAACACAGTAAATATTCTTATCAATCTCAAGCCCAAAAGGATTACAATTTAGAACATATGCAGTTCAGTTATTCAAAATGGACTCAATAGCTTCTCCAGTAATTTCCTATTTGGGGATTTTTTTTTTGCTCTCTACTTCTGAATCCACTGAACAGGGAGAACAGAAAGAAAATATTTCAATAATTTATTTTTGTTTATTTGTCTGAAATAGCAAATCACGAAACACTCACTGAATCTAATTAGCTCCTCTGCCCTGTGATTCCGAATCTCCCTGGATGCTGGACCAGCTGACCAGATGGTGTGCTGTAACATAATGCCTCTGAAACCAAGGCTTGAGTTCAGGTCCACAGGCCACAGGACAGCAGAGGCAGATGGTACCCTGGAAGTGATATCTTCAACTCGGAAGGCCTGGGGCTGGCAAGTGCTACTGTGCTCTTTGCCAAAGGGCAAACTAAATGCCATCTTCCGCAAGCCTCAGGCTCTATCATTGTATGTGGTTGCCTGTTGTGTTTTTAACTTTTTGGGGAGGTGGAAGGAGGAGAGATTGTGAGAGGTCAGGAAGACAGAATAGGTAAGGAAGGATGGAGAGTTATTCAGTTTCCAAAATACCTATTACCTGCTATCCTGAGAAAGGAGATGCTAGCAATCGCAATGGATAGGCTGTTCCCCTAAATTACATCGTATACAAAGGAATTTTCTTAGGAATCTTTTTTTTGTTCTTAATTAATAAGACTGATTGGTTAGCAATCTGCCTTATGACTAAGCCTGATAGAGCTTAATAGAAAAGAAGCTTAACTGCAGAAAAGCAATGGAAGAAATTCATTAGAGAAGTCTTGAAATCTGAAAATTATGGGCAAAGCAGGCTACTCGAATGGAAATTGAGCAATTTAAGATGTCTTAATTAGATTTAGAACCAGAGCTTAGAAAAACTAAATTAGCTATATTGAATCAGATAAAAAAATCTGAGATAAAACGCATGGTTATTATTGGATTACTCAAGATAGTCTGCATAGCTTTGTGCTGGTAGTTCTAAAACTCTATGAGGAGTAACAACAACAAAAAAGATAAAGAAGACAGTGAGCATGAACTTTTACTGATACTGAATTTATTCCAAAACTTATAGTAAATGTTGAAGAAGATGTTTTAATAGCTGCCCACTGCCAATTATCTTGAAGAAATCCAAAATGTGAAAAGCAAATAGAAGCATAATTTCAACTTTGTTGGCAAAAAAAGAAAAGATGAAGAAACAAACTAAATATTCCAATGTATTACTTATTTGAGGTTTAGACATTTGCATAAAACTGTTGTTGTTTGGCGGTGATGATATGGGCATGGAGGGGGCCAGTCATTCAATGCAGTATATTTACTAGATAAACATGGGGAATTGGAGTTAAAAATAAAGGAAGTAGACAGGAAGAGAAAAATATCCAAAGATATTTGGATAAAGCCTGTCACTATTTCAGTTATATTATTGGGTAAATATGTCTTGGGCACCATGCTGAAGATTCATCTTAGAACAAAATATACAAGGTCCCTACTATAATGGAGAATAATACTTAGTGAACAGGATGCGCACTAAACAGAAATAACACAGATAAATGTGAATTACACATTGTAGTAAACACCATAAAAATATAAAGCCATCAATGTGACACGATAGCAGAAAAATGTGATGTGGATAGGGGCCTTGCTGAGGAAGTCATATCCAAGCTGAGGCCTGAAGGCTGAGGAAGGAACTGCCCTTTGCTAACCAGTGTAAAGGGAAGAATATTCTGGACTAAGGAAGTGGTCCATGTGCTGGGATGGGAGGCAAAGATGGTGGCCAGGGTTGCGAAGGCAGGGTACATGAGTGGAAGGTCAGGAGAGACACCTGGTGTAGGAGGAAAGGGCTGGTCCTACAGACCATTAAAGACTGTTTTGTGCTAAGACTTACGATCTAAGTGAAGTCTGGAGCCTTTGGATGGATTTGAACAGAAGAGTGACATGACAGGATTTACATTTTTAAAAGATCACTGTCATTGCTGAGCCAACAGTGTTGTAAAAGAGAAGCCTCTGGATTCCCAGTGTGTGCTGGCTAGTGTATTCATTTAGTATTCATTTGAGAAACATTTTTCAACATCTGTTGTTTGGCAGTTCCACTGAGGAGGAAAGAAATGCAAAGATCAATAAGGCTCAGACTTTTCTTTCAAGGAATATAACAAATTATTAAATAAATATGGTTTATCAGAGGTAAATGTGTATTTAGAAGCATGTACAAAATGCTAAGGGAGAATAGGAGAAAACTTCATAAAAGAGATAAACGTTGAATTAGATCTTGTAAGAACATAAGACAGAAAATGTTTCAGACAGCAGCAATTGTAAAATAATGGAGTCATAAAAGAGTTCAGTGTGAAATGGAAATCAAAAAAAGTTAAGCACTTTTGTACCCAGAAAAAAAAGAGGAGATGGAGAAGGGTAAACTTGTGACAAATGGATGGGGGTATTTCATATGCTAAGGTATTTGCCCTTCATCCTATGGTTAATCAGTAGGGGAGCTTACAGATGTATCCAAGCCAGATGACGTTGTATTTTAGAAAGATACATCTAGTCCTACACTGAAGACAGAGTGGGAGATGAAGTACTTAGCGGCAGGGAAGACAGTTAAGAATTTCTACAGCAGTCCAGAAGGAGTGATGGTAAAGCTACAACCTAAAAGATAGTGTGAAAGTAGCAAGGATGGACAGTTTCTCTCCCAACTCCACACTTGTCTCTGCTTCTCCCACAACCACCTATGGCCGGGAAATTTACTGACCACAGGGTTCCATTACATGTACACCAAGGACAATGTAAGAGTCTGTGGAGTCAAAGAGCGATGAAGACGGCTGAAAGGGCAGGCCCATAAAAAGAGGCCAGGGAGCCCCAGGCACACATTTTCCTACTTCCTCATTTTATTTAGGAAATTTCATGGCTCTTTTATTTCCCAACTCTCATCAGCTGGGAAAGAATTAAAAAGCAGCATGCGTCATAACTCCCATATTTCAACCTAAAATCCAAAAAAGTCACTGCTTCCTTGCAAGAACATGCTCAGAGCTTTCCCTCTTATCCTTCCTTTCATCTTCATTGTGTTCTATAATTATTTGTAAATCTGTCTCCCTCAGCATCTAGTACAGTGCTTAGCAGACAGTGTACACCGAATTAATATTAGTTTAATGTTTATTTATAAAGATAGTAATTGATGAATGAAAATATATGTTAATTTACTTTTGTTCCTGCCTGAGAGAGCTTTTGAAAAGTTTTAGTTCCATTCTCCACTTCCCAGATTCTGACAAAATTGTCTAGGACAGGGCCTGTTCATCTGTATTTTTAAAAAGCGCTCAGATGAGTCTTCTCTGCAGCCAAATTAAGAACTCCTGCCCTATAATCTCCTGACTGTTAATGACTAGAGGGCCTGGGAAAAAATAAACTTTTATCTTTGTCAAGTTATTTTATCAGTGATATGTACAATAGTTTCTCTCTGTTCTACGGTATTCATCCGTACCACTTTACTATATTTCCAACTGATTCTTCTTGGTAGATCATACGTATTTACTATGATTTTCCTTGAATTCTTTGCAGTGCTTGATCAGACTAATATTTCATCACAAACTGTCTTATCTCTTAACTTCTTGATTCCATATTGTTATCGTCTAAGTGTTTGTGTTCCCCCAAAATCCATATGATGAAGCTTAAGCACCAGTGTGATCATATCAGGTGATAATGTATTAGGAGGTAATTAGGCCATGGGAATGGAGCCCTCATGAAGGGCACTGTGCCCTTATAAAAGAGGTGCCAGAGAATTTCCTTGCCCTTTTTCCCACCATGTGAGGATAGAGAAAAGGTGCCAACCTTAAGCCAGGAAACAGGCCCTCAGGAGACACTGAATCTGCCAGCACACTGATCTTGTACTTCCCAGCCTCCAGGACTGTGAGAAATAAGTTTCTGTTGTTTTTAAGTTTCCTAGTTTATGGTATTTTGTTACAATAGCCCAAATGGACTGAGATGCACATTGTTCTGGGTAAGGTAGCTTCTAATTATCACCACTATCAGGTGATTTGTTATCACAGATTCACCTGTTAATAATCTAGTAGTAATGTAAAAAAATATACAAGCTTTCATTCTAATCATTTAACCCATAAGAAAAAGGAGAATCTGAACAGCTAAGTGCCTTGATGAAGGCAACATGGGTGGTCACTTCCAAGAACACCAAATTTCTTTAGCTAAGGTCAGGATCCTGCCTACCTTGGTTCACAGCCTCTCTCAAACCCTGATTTCTAATTCAACCTTGAATGCTTCCAGCTGGCCATGGGAAAATTTTGTCTGGATTTTCTGTTTGTACTTGAAAATAAATAAGGACATAGACATTCTTAGTATATCAACTGTTATTCAAATATTGTGTTTGGCATTACTCTATTTCTGTCATTTATTCAATTTCCTTAATTACCATCTTAAATAAACAAATCTAATTAAAATCCCTCTGTTACCAAGCCCCGTTAGTCTTTGACATCTGTCTTGTCCTCTATCCTACCATTGTTATCACTGGAGTCAAAGGTCTCCTCAAACTCTTGTCTAGAACTAAGGTTTCTTCAGTGTTTTCAGATGTCCTCTTTATTCAACGCTTCATCAATATCACAGTCCAAGAAATATTTTGTTATATCATTCTCCAATATTAAATTTGTCTATCTCTAACAACATGAGCCCAAAAAAAGTTTCATGTCATAAATATTCAAGCAATGTTTGTTGAATTATACAGATTTAAAAAAATCAAACTGGACATATTCAATAAATTAAAGTTACGAGATTGTTTCAATAAGGTTTAGGAGTTCTTAGACCATAATACATTAAAAATATTTGTTGAAAAGCTTTTTAAAATGTACAACATGGACAAGGAAAAAAAAGTAGTATAATACATGCAAAGCAACTGGTTTTCTGGTTGTATTTTTGTACTACCATAAAACATGTTTTATCTTAAATATATTTCTTTTAGCCTGATTATAATCAATTTAATACATGCTTATTTGAAAAATTCAGATAATACAGAAAATATAAAGTGAAAAGTAAAATAGCATTAGTTTGTCTAGCTAATCACTGATCCTAATTTGAGCGGTAAGTTCAACATAATCCCAATCAAAAGTAAGTTGTTTTATAGATATTAACAAACTGATTCTAAAGTATATCTTGAGAAGGAAAAAAACCTGGAATAGTTCGGGTGTGGTGGCTCACACCTGTAATCCCAGGAGGCTGAGACGGGCAGATCGTGAGGTCAGGAGTTCAAGACCAGACTGGCCAACATGGTGAAACCCCATCTGTACTAAAGAAAATATGAAAATTAACTGGGCATGGTGGCTCGTGCCTGTAATCCCAGCTACTTTGGAGGCTGAGGTAGGAGAACTGCTTGAACTGGGACCTGGGAGGTGGAGGTTGCAGTGAGCTGAGATCACGCCACTGCACTCCAGCCTGGGATACAGAGTGAGACTCCATCTCAGAAAAAACAAAATAAAACAAAAAAAAACCCCACCTGAATAGCCACTCAATATTGAAGGAGGAGAAGAACATCAGAGGACTGACATTAGCTGACTTTAAAGCTACCGTAATCAAAACAGTATGGTATTAGTGAAAGAATAGAAAAAAGAGATCAACAGAACAGACTTGTGAGCCCAGAAATAGGGCCACAGAGATACAATCAACTGATCTTTGACAAAGGAATGAAGGTAATTTAATGGATAAAGAACTGACTTTTCAAAAAATAGTCCTGGAACAACAGGACATCTTCTTGCAAAATAATAATAATAATAATAATAATAAATCTAGACATAGATTTTACACCTTTTATGAAAATTAACTCAAAATCAATCATAGACCTAAAGGTAAAACACAAAATTCTAAAACTCCTAGAAGATAACATGGAAAAAAAATAGATGACCTTGGGTATGGCAATGATGTTTTAGATACAACATCAAAGGTACAACTCATGAAAGAAATAATTGATAGGCTAGATTTCATTAAAATTTAAAACTTGTGCTCTGTGAAAGATAATGCCCAGAGAATCAGACAATAAGCCACCAACTGTGAGAAAGTATTTGTAAAAGAAACGTCTGATAGAGGACTATTATCTAGACTATACAAAAACCAATTAAAACTCAACGATAACAATATGAATCACCTTTAAGAATGAGCAAAAATCCTGAACAGATATCTCACCAAAGAAAAGATACAGATGATAAGCAAGCATATAAAAGATGTTCAACATAATATAGTATTAGAAATTTTCAAATTAAAACAACAATGAGATACCACCACACATATATTAGGATGACCAAAATCCAAAATGCTGACAACTCCATATTCTCGTGAGGATGTGGAACAACAGAAAATCTCACTCATTGCTGATGGTAATGTAAAATGATAGTCACTTTAGAATACAGTGTGGCAGTTTCTTATAAACTAAACATACTCTTAACATATGATCTACTAGTCACACTTCTTGGTATCTACCTAAATAAACTGAAAACTTACATGCACACAAAAATCTACACATGAATATTTATTGTAGGTAAATGGATAAGCAAACTAGTATATACAGACAATGGAATATTATTCACTGCTAAAAAGAAATGAACTATCAAACTATCAAAAGACATGTAGGAAACATATGCAAATTACTAAGTGAAAGAAGCCGATCTGAAGAGGATACATACTATATGATTTCAAACATGTGGCATTCTGGGGAAGAAAAACAAACAAAAACTATTGTGACAGTAAAAAGATCAGTGGTTGCCAGAAGTTAGTTAGGAGCAAAGGATGACAAGTCAGAGTGCAGGGGATTTTTAGGGCAGTGAAACTATTCTGTATGACACTACAATGAGGGATATATGTCATGTGCATTTGTCAAACCCATAGAATGTTCATAACCAAGAGTGAACTCTAATGTGAACTATGGGCTTTGGGTAATAATGATGTGTCAGTGTATGCTTGTCAATTGTAACAAATGCACTACTTTGGTACAGGATGTCAATAGCGGGAGAAGCTGGGGTATGTGTTTGTGAGGACAGAGGATATATAAGAATTCTCTGTACTTCCTGCTCGATTTTGCTGTGAACCTAAAATTGCTCTAAAAATATAGTTTACTAATTTTAATAAACCTCAGTGTACATATCTACCTGATTTTCTGATAAAGAGAAACTTACAAGAAATGAACAGAAATCATAAAACAAAATAATCAAGAGATCTGTCTGCACTTTTAAAACAATACCTGTCTATGAAATCAAAAGTCAAATTACAATATAGGAAAAATACTTGCCCCAAATATCACTCATAATCTCTTTATGTTATTATGTAAATCAATTTGAAAAATAGATTTCAATTAAAAAAGACTAAGTTCATGAAAGAAAAATTCACAGATGAAATACACAAATCAAATGTTCATTGTCCTTGTATCCTTGTAATCAAAGTAAAATGTAAATTAAAATAATGATGTTTATCACTTATCAAATTAATAAAAATTAGAATAAGTGATAGAAATCAGTGCTAAAAAGGTAAAAGTGAAAAAGATGTTCCCTTACATTGTCACTGAGATTTTGCAGTAGTAAACGTTTTCTGAAAAGCAGTTTGACAATAGCCTTGAAGATGTTTCTGCTTTTAACCCACTAATTCTACTTCTAGAAATCTGCTTCATGGTAGTTATCAGAAAGGTAGAAAAGATTCATTTATTTAGATAATTTTCATAGCATTATTTATAATTTTTAAAAATGCAAACAAAATTAATTATGCCACATAGATAGAAAATAATTCGGTAACTAAAATTTATGTTTTGAGTGGTCTTAGAGAATGTTCATAATATTTAGAAAAATATTTTGTTATAGAGAAAAATTCAAAATGCACATAGGAAAAGTATATAGAAGAGAATAAAATTTTAAAATGATATATTTATCTACCTAGAAATACAAAGAGAATCAATGGGAAACCTACTAAAGTCAGAAAATATAATGCATAGTCAGAAAATAAATAAGAAAAAATATAGATATCAGCAATTAGGGTAGAAGACTGGCATGACTTGTTTTCTGCTATCAAAACAGGCTCTGGTCCATACAAAATAAAGTAAAAACCTCGGCAGGAACCAGTAATCCCTAGTTGCCCTAATTGCTCATTGGCATAAGACACTCCCACCAGTGCCATGATAGTTTACAATGCCATGACAGTGACCCAGAAATTACTGCCTCTTTCTTTAAAAGTTCTAAATGACCTGCTTCTCAATTTGCATTGACCTGTCCCTTGATTTACATATAATTGAAAGTGGGTCTACATATGTAAATATAAGTTGCCAAGAACCCATTCAGTGACTCTGGCTGCATTGCCTATGAGTTAGCCCTGCAATGCAAGGAGTGGTACCCTTCAATTAAAGACGGCTGTCTAACATCACTGGCTCGCCCTTGAATTCTTTTCGGGTAAAGCTAAGAACCCTCCTGGGCTAAGCCCCAATTCTGGGGCTCACCTGTCCTGTAAAATTAACAAATTAGGAAATATAGTTAAAAAATCAAACATCTTAGTTAAAAAAAAATAGACAAAAGATACTCAAAAGTTAGGAACTATAAAGCAAAAGACTGATATATTTTTATTCTCTGTTTGACAGAAGAGATGACAAACAAAAGTAATATAAAAGATAAAAACTGGAATATATATTTGTAAATGTAGACAGACTTGCTATTTATAATCTAGATAGCAAGTTAAAATATCAATAAGAAAAAGAAAATATGTCTCAATTAAAAAGCCGAAAATGACATGAAAAAACAATTTGCTAAGGAAAAAAATTTGTCCAGCATTACCAAAAAATTCAAAGAAACAAAAACTAGGAAAACAAAAAGACTTATGCCTACTGGACTGGCAGTAAATAGGACATTGGTTAAGTCTAGCTGATTAGGTTAAATTCTTTCTGATTACTTGGTAGAGTATAAATGTATATAAATTTTATGGAGAACAATTAGTAATATTTGTCAATGGACAAAATTTTAAATGTATATACTCTAAAGTTGTGAGATTTCAATTCTATAACTTATTTTAGTGATATAAGTTCACAGGTACACAAAGATTTATATAAATAGATAATCTTTACACAAAAACTCAGGATATACAAACACACGAGACACCTCTTGTAAGCCACTTCATATTTACTAAGTCTAACATAGAAGTGGTACCATTCAAGCAGGTGCACGGTGCCTAGAGGAATTAATGCCCCATAAGCAAACTTTGGCCAATGGAAGACAGGAGACAGTAGATAAATTACTCTCCCTTCCTTCCTTTTCCTGAGACATTGTTTATGTTGCATTTGAGAATATGATTCTGAAAGACTGAGCAATCTATCATGCTTGATACTGAGAAGTGGTCAGCTCAGTAAATCATCCTCATTTTTGCTTTCCTGACATCCTTGCCTCATTTTCGTTTTCCTTGATGTGAGGTCATTTTCCTAGAGGAGAAGGGAAATGAGGCAAGGATGTCACTTACCCTCTAGGGTTGAACTAACTCATAAAATTATGACACGAAAGTCTTACCTTACACATTGTTATCTGAAAAATTCTAAGCTAAAAGAAATGCTGAAATTCTAAATGTCCATCAACAGGAATTTATGCAGAAATTAAAAAGGATAAGATAGATTCATTTGTATTGATATATGTGGCAGGTTGAATTGTCTAATAATGGTCTAGCAATATTTCTGGTATCATTTAATTCCAGAGTCTTTCTATTTCTCTTCTAAAAGTAGGAGTCCATACCTCTACCCTTGTGTGAGTGCTCTACCAATGAAATCCAGCATGATTGATACCACATGACTGCTGAGGCTCTAATATAAAAGATGATACAGCTTCCACTTGGTTCTGACTCTTTCTCCCAAGATTTACCTTTGAAATACAGCCACCATTTGGTGAGGAAACTATTATGTCAGAAACTGTGAAGGGTCTGAGATTTTATCTTTTTTCCAAGTGAACAATTTAGACTGTCACAGTATGGATGGATGGTTAGATAGATGGATGAATGGATGGATGGGTGGATGGATACACATATATACCCATATACATCCATATTAATATTATGAATATTGCTTAATACACACATACACACATACACAAACACACACATATACACATACACACAGGAAACAGGAGACCTCTGAGTCACAGACAAATACAGTTTATTACTCACACCAAGAACAACATCTTGCATGAGTTTTCTAAGCCCAAGTCCTTACAGGGCAACATGATGGCCAGATGGTATGTGCACATGCAATGGGGTGCATTATAAAACAGAAACCCCCAAATTAGAAAACTTTTAATCTTATATAGGGCTTTTGATGATGTGTCAATCCTCCCTTCAGGAGAAAGAAAAACATTATCTTCATTCTGGAATGCAAGCAAATCTGGGAAGGAGGACAGGTTTTTATCTTTACTACCCTGGACTGTCTCCAGGCAGGGTGATGTCTCTAAGCTTTACTATCCTGGAATGTTTCCTTATAAAACATTCTTGTAAATGCGTTTGTTCAGAGGACCTGGATCACACAGAACCATGATACATTCATGGAGAATTGTCTTCCAACAAAACCCCAGCCACAAGAGAGCCCAAGTGGAGGCATTCCAATTGATAGGTGGCGCTAAGGTCTAAGCCCACAGCCAGCATTAATTGTCAGAAAAGTGAGTGAAGAAGTATTTTCATGATTCCGGCTCCCAGAGTTTGAGCCATCTCTGGTGATACAAAAGTGCAGCAGAGATGTTCTGTCCCTGGTGATCCCTGCCAAAGACTGAAGACACTGCTGTTTTAAACAACTAAATCTTGAGTTGGTTTGTTATGCAACAAAAGATTACTAGAACAACATGGGAACATGTTCATCATAAATTATATAAGCAGTTCCAGAACAAAATGTATAACTTGATTACATATGCATACACACACACACACACACACACATACACACACACATCTGAGTACACACACGCACACAAACACATTCATACAGGCATAGAAAGAAGACAAACACAAACACACACAAAAAATCATATTAGGCCAAAATGGTTTGTTCTGGTGGGACTTGAGATTTGTACTTTATACATATATGTATTGATTGATGTTTTTCTGTAAACAAAGACATGTATTAGTTTTATAAGAAAAAAATCTTAGCTTTTGTAAAATAATGTGTATACACCTTAATCTCTGGGTTATGTGTTCAGGAGCTTTTATTCTTCCACTAACTTTCTACAGAGAGTAGGCACTGAGAACATAAGTTGTGATGTGAAGTAATTAGGATAGCAGTAGGAATGGCTTCAGACAGTAGAAGCTGGTTTCCTTTGAAGTAGAAAGTGAGGCCATTTTTCTATAGTGTTAGTTACCTTGTGAGATGATAGAACATTTAGAGATCTTTTAAAGATAAAAGTGTTTTCCTATACATGAAGATAGATAGTGCCTCTTCTATTATTATTTTGAAACTTGATATTGACTATTATTTTTCTCTCTAGAAGCACTGGGTGAAAACGGATTTAAGAAAATTCTGAAAATGCATGATTTTGAATTATAATTGTTAAAGATAAATGTTAAAAATTATTTTAATGTAACTTTCTTCATGAAATCAATCAAAGAGAGTTTCAAGGCAAAACAGTCAATAATAACAAGTAATGTAGGTTACCTGGAAAACCTATAGTTTTCATTGGACTATGTACTTTAATATGCAGTAGGCGAAGAAACGATAGTTACTATTGTACATGATAAACACACAATCTATGGAATGTAACACATTATAAATGCTGTTCTCACCTTAGAATCATTTTTCTGTTTGAAGTATGGACTTAGAATGTTATTAAGGCAAAATGAAAACGAAAGAGCATATGTCTTATAATCACCAATAAATAGTCCCAGATCCTTGAAACTAATTAGTGTTAATTAGACAGGTGCATATATATTTTAAATATAGGCATTCTAATATTCTACATGTATATAATACTATCATAAATTTTAGAAAGAAATAACACTGCCTACTTTTCCAGTTAACATACTTATTTAAATTTTTTCTGACTATTGTGTTACATATCAGTGAAAAACTCCCATAAGGAATACATTTGAATATTACATCCACTATGCCTTACTTCTCTGGAATGAATCCTGTGGAATAGTAACAGTGAACAGACACTCTGAATAATTTTGGAAAATCCACAGGAGAAAATATGTAATATTTATTAATATAAAATTCTGGTCTTCTAAAGTATTCCACATTAAGTAAGTCTCACTCTGGCAAAAAAATAAAACTGTGCTTTTTGCCTCTCCATCTTAATAATAATGTAGCTTGAAACATGTCCTTAAAACATGACTGAATAACTCCATATTAACCTCAAATCCCATGAAAATAGTCAATCTAGCCAGATGAAATAACATAAACAGATAATTGATATGTGAGTACACATATCAATTATATTCCAAGATTAATAACACTTTAAAAACATATATAACAGTAATTGCAGAGCAAGAAAAAAAATTAAAAAGAGAAGAAAAATAAAAAAGTATATGTAACTAACATACTCTGAAAATAAATACATACAAAGAGGTTTTCATTAAACAATCAGACCTCAAATCAAACATCACCATCTTGAATAACATAGTTTGTTTGAGTTTGATAACTGCCTGTTTATTCATCTCTGCCTCCTACTAGACTATAATATTCTGGAATTCAGTGACTGTCCACATGCAGTCTTATAGTCCTAGTGCCTAGACTATATCTAATAAACAACAAGTGTAAAATAAATATTTGCTGTTGAATAAACAGAAAAGAAAATGAGGCTTCTAGAACTGCTTTTCCTTCTAGATATGTCATATTCCCAAACTCATGTTAACAATTAAACTCATGAAAGGACAGTTACAATATACATTTTTAAGGCCAGTTCTGTCACAATTTAAGAAAGCATACCAAGACAACAACAGTCCAAAAATGTTCAGTCAATTTAAAAATATGCACCAAAAAGACAGATCTAGGGCTGTGAAGAATTGAGGAAAAACAAAATATACAGGAAAAATTTATGTTAAATGATCACTAAGCTTTATGACCAAGAAGAAATTGCTGCTAATAGAAAAAAACAATGAGTGGATAATCGAAGTTACACAACCTGAAGTCCTACATGTTAGACACTTCTATCTTTTCTGTATGACTAAAATGTTCAGGATAAAGAGATCTAATGTCTATGGGGTGATATAACAGTGCAGTGTAGTATATATACTATGTAAGAAGTTCTATATTGGAAATGTGTGCATTTTGGCTCTACCTACACCACTGTCAATTGTTTGGCCCTGAAGAAGTCATCTCACTTCTCAGGACTTCATTTCATAAGGTCAAATGCAGGATAAATTCAAAGATCTTCCAAATATCTCTGATTCTGTGCTAGAAAACATTCTGGGCAGGAGCAGACCCAAAAAGAAAGAGAGCTATTCTTCACTATCCTAGCAGAGAATGTTTAATATCCCTTATACTCTTAGCCATCTGTCAATTTATTCAATGTGAATGATATTTGTATTTTTCCAATCCAAATTTGTCCCTTCTCTTTTAAAATTCTGCCAAAATTCATCTTCTTCAAGATTCCTTGCCAAACATATCTCACCTTTATTTGATCACTATAATCAGTCCCACAATACTTCAACTAGATATGCCACTCATTAAACTTAAAATGAGACAGGTATTTGTCAATCTATATCTTAATTTATATATGGACACCTAGTTAAGTAAATCTGCTTACAAATTATACTTAATATAGGAATACTACCAATCAATCTGCTTAATGCTCAAAAAATAATGAGATAGACCCAACAATAAAAAACTGTATGCCTATAGTAAAACAAGCTTAACTAAAAGTTCTGAAAATGTGGAAAGCCTCAATTTGCTTTTTTCATGTACTTCTTATAATGTTCAAACTGTTCATCTACTATAGCAACCATTCATAATGCACTTTCTTCTAACACCATCAAATTTATAAAACTTTCAGTAAAAAAATATATCAAAATTACTAAAGATACTCATCATCAAGTCTAGTCTGTTAAAGTGAGACTGAAGGGGAAAGGCAGTTTAAAAGTATTAGTTTATTCTTTTTTAAGACAAGGGGTCCATTTTGTGTCAAACTTTAAAAAAATCCTTAGCTAAAGGCATATATGGGTTACCAAAGTTTGTAAGTATACTTAGTGAAGGGCAGAATAATGCCACTGCCGAGATAAGTAGGAAAGCAATGTTAATTTCTAGAAGTTAAACCAATCTCCTTGAACATGCTACCTAGGAATTAAGGCAAGACAAAAGCAGCCTTCCATAGCCTGGTGATGTATAATGGAAGTGACATTATTTTATCTGATACAAATTCATGAAAAAGGAAAATCAGGCTACTTTCTTATAAAATATCAAAAATTATATAAGCATCTTGAGCAGCTAGCAAGATCTGACATGTGAAATCAATCTGCCACATAAGGGAAATTGATTTGGAAAAGGGAGAATATCCACTTTATCTTCGTGTTACAAAACCAATAGTTATATTTAATGAACATTTACATCAAGATATGCTTTGAATTGTTACCAATTAACCAACAGAGGCTGAAATCAGTGGCCTTTAATTAATAAGAAATAAAAACTCAGTAGTTTAGGCCTCCTAAATGCTGATGAAATGGCTTGATGTTCATTAAACAGCAGTGGTCTTAAGAAGCAGGGAGTCCTGGGAGCCTCCAGCTGTTTGGATGAATGACTCATCATTAACCTTGATGAAACAAAAACCACTGCCTCTGTCAGACATTCTCTGACATTTATCTGATCGATATTAAATAGCACCATATAACAGGTCAATGTGTTTAACTATCTGGGGAACATCTAGCAGCTCACTTATCCTGGCAGACATATCTGGAGACCTGCAAAGGGTCATCATTAAGGCTTTTTGGATAACTATTTGTGTGCCATAGGTAATACTTTCTCTAAGGCTTTTCAAACACAAAACTATGCCTGATTTGTTCTAACTTGATGCTTGAATTCATCAGTAATCCAAGTACTGGAGCAAACTCAAAACTCTTTCTTGGGGAGTATCTGGTCTTGACTAGGTGAAAACTATGGGGGGCTGGCCTTTTGTGTAGCCTAGCATACCAGTCTGGTTCTATTATCTGCATAAATACAATAAAAGTCCTACCATTTATGTGATCCTGTATAGTTCTCCCCTGAATCAGCATTATAAAATATCTGCCTGCAGGTTGTCTTCGGATAGTATATTATTAAACAATTCTGATTCCTAAGAAAAATTTGACTAACATTAAAGAAATATAAAAAAAAAGAGTCAAAGCCACTGATTTTCAAAATGCTATTCAGACTAGTTGCATTAGAGTCTTATTAGGTACCTGTTAAAAATATAGATTTCTGGATCTCATGTCAAACTGACTAAATCACAACTTAAAGTAATAGAGTTCAACAATCTGTATTTTTAACAAGAACTTTATTAGTCTTATGAGTATTCAAATACCAGTTTTAAGGGATTCAAAATCCAGTCAGTCCTGGGACACTTGAGCCTCCTCTATGTTTGGGCAGCATTTAACCTCTGTGGATATTCACACAACTTCACCATTTGAAGGATCTGCTTGATTAAGATGTGTGTCAATCTTTAAAGTCCTATTTTATTTTGATAACTATCACAAAACAACTACGTGATTTCTGCTTCTGTTAAAAAATGTCAAAAAGACACTGCTAGTACACCACTCAGCATTAACTCCATCTCCTTGTAAGAGATGGTATACATTCTCCTTTCTGATATAAAAACTCTTATTCATAATAACTCCATTTCCCACTAGGCTGCCAGGAAGCTCACAACCAAACTGATGGTAACTATAGCAGTCACCTGAACTCTTCTCACAGTAAGCACATTTGTTTCTGCCTTTCTCTTTGATTTCTTTCTTCCCTTCAATTACTTTTGTATTAATTCTTTTTTGTAGGTTAAACAAGAAAACAAACTTTCAAAGTTCTCTTGGAAAGAAGCAGAGTATGAAAAAAAAATCTCAACTAACAATTACGGTGGTTTTATCATTTTTATTCTCTTTGATTTAAAGTCATCATCCATATCCATTTGGGTCTGGGCTTGTTCTGTTTTTCTCCCATACACTTGCGGAAATATAGTAGGTCTACATTAGTCACAAGGTAATCCCTAAACACTGCAGGGAGTTACTATTTCCAGACTAAAGTTTTTGGAACAATCTAATCAAATTCCTTGGACTAGCAGAGGGGGACAGGGAGAATCAAAACTAACCATGTACCAGTTTGAAATCTGCAGTCTACTATCAATCTGGACAGATAACAGACTTTGGCATTGTAGATTAGAAATATCCAGAACCTACAGCATTAGTTGGAGTAGGTCTGCTGGAAGCCAATATCAATTTCACAGAACTTTCAAATCGATTATTTCTACTTTCTGATCATGTCTTTCCAAAATTATTGGATCAATCATTTTGGTCTATACATAACCCCAAACAGATAAGCACCTGGTTGACTTTTTCTTCTTTGTTGTTTCTTTTCTTTTTCACTGAAAATGAATAGTTGATTTGTTGTTTTGATTGATGGAAAATGTAGATTGGAAATTCTGTAGGCCCAAACAAAAGTTCTGTGAAAAAAGTGAGAGTGCTCATCAGAATTCTGAGGATTCCAATGTCTCTTTGAAGCTTTTGGCTCAGAGATCTGCATTATTAGAGAATTTAGAGCTTTTCAGAAGTATTTTTTGAGTCTGACTTGTCTGACTTGAGTGCTGTCTGATACGTTTGGCCACGCAGAAAACCTAAATGCAAAAATGTTAGGAATTCAGATCAAGACAGTTTTTAGAAAATATTCCAGAGCAAAGTTTGAGACTGAAAAGTTTAGTACAAACATTGAATTTTTGTTAAATTAAAATCTAGTATGGGCTAGGTGTGGTGGCTCATGACTGTAATCTCAGCATTTTGGGAGGCTGAGGCAGGCAGATTGCTCCTGGGCAACATGGCAAAATCCATCTCTACAAAAAAAAAAAAAAAAAAACACAAAAATAGCCAGACGTGGTGGCGTGTACCTGCAGTCACAGTCACTCAGGTGGCTGAGGTGGAAGGATCACTTGAGCCTGGGTGGCAGAGGTTGTAGTGAACTGGAATTGTGCTACCACACTCTGTCCTGGGTACCTGGGTGGCAGAGTGAGATGCTGTCTCAAAAAAAAAAAAAAAAATCAAATATGTTGTTTAGGAGTAAACTCTCATGCAAATAAAAATTTAAAATCTGTATCTTTTATCAGGGTTAAAGTATAAATTTTTTAGTTCTAAACTTAGAATAGGAAGTGTTCAAGTTATGAGAGACCATCCTCATAATCATACCTATAAAAATTATGAATTATACTTTTAAAACTTGATCTACTCTGGACTTAAACTGGTATTATATGTTTAACCTAAAACATTAATATAAGGAATTTATGAACCAACCTGCCGCATACGTCATTGTTTAGTTTTGCTGTTGTTACAATCAACACTTTGCCTCATTCTCAACTAATTAAGTAGAGATTAACATCAATGGTTAGAATGGTCAGAATAAACAAATCAACTGTGGAGAAGCATTATGTTCCATTTTATAGAATATATAAAGCCAAGAAACTGAACTGGAAAAAAGAGGAAAAATACAAGAGAATGAAAAATCTAACTTTAACTTATAAATGGTAAATTATTCATTTATCCTAAGATTTAAAAAATATTTCAGTTATGTGAATATGCTATGACTAGAGTAATATATTTCATAGAAAATATTACCTCCTATTGAGAGGTATTTGTGTATGTAGTATATTCATGGGGCTTTTAAGATTACTTAAAAGGCAATTTCATTTTGAGGGTAATACCTTTTACTGGCCAATTGAATGTTGACAGATACACTTACAAAATTGAAGTATAACTTAAATTCTACATTTTTAGGAAGCTGAAGAAAAAAATGTCTTATCCTCTGCAAGCATATTTGTCAATCCTGTATAGTTAGTACAATAAATGTATTATCAGAATCTTGGCCTTGCGATTAATATAACTAGATTCCTGCTCATCTCATATTCTATACAATTGGAGAACAATAATTTATACTTCATTGATGCTACAACTATACTGATAGTTCACTACTAAAGAGCTTAAATGTATAGCTCCCTTTACATCTGTCACCAATAGCTCCCAAATCACAAGGTTTACAGGTGAACCCACCTACATTTTTTTGTGTTAAAGCCACTTTGGAAAAATGAAAACCTAAGAAAACTAAAACAAAGGTTAACTAAATATCCTTCTTTTAAAAATAAAATCAGAGCAATGCTTTCAATTTTGAAAGCACAAATAGTCACAATTAGACGCAACTAGTCAAATAATAATGGATAAAAATGTATGTAATGAATCTACACAAAAATACTAATGGCATTATTTCCTGGTTACAAAAAATTAAAGAATTCCTATTTGTTTCATCTCAAAACCAAGAGGTAAAAGAATGACTGCCACCAGCAGTTTGCGTGTGTGTGTATGTGAGAAAGGGATCTACTATAAGACCAAGAGAAGGCAAATAAGCTAAAATTTTGATCTTTCCCCTGGCTAGCAATATTCTATAACCATACACTCTCAAGATGCTCGATAGTGGCAGTAGCCATAGCTCCCAGACAGCTGCACGATTATGAAGTTAACAACTGGTACTCAATGTACTGTGTTGCCAGATGATTTTTGCCCAACTAATGTAAATGTTCCGAACATTTAAATATTAAGTGCTAAGCTCAATGTTTGGCAGGTTAGTTTTATTGAATGTATTTCAATTTATGATAGTTTCAGCTTATGATGATTTTATTGGAATGTAACTCCATCACAAGTTGAGGAGCATCTGTACTTTACAGCCAAAGAAAATCACATTGATAAGCCTGATGTCAATGGGATCCAGGAGTACTCTCTTCCCACAGGGAGAATTGAAATATTATCACCACAAATAGTAAAAGGTAAGGATGTACAATATACCTACAAAGCAGAGGAGTGAATAATAGAAATAATACATTCTACCAAATATAATACATACTTAGAAAGAGACAGTTATGTTAGAATTTGTTATGTTAGCTAATAATATAACTAATTATATTAGCATAAAATCAAAAATTTGAAAGACCTTTTCCATGTTTCAAAACAGTTTCTAATGTCCTGCATTATACTTATGATAAAAAGGAAAATACCGAAGTTCAATGATTTTTTTTTAAAACAACAGTAGAAATGGGTTCAATGAAATGATATATAAATGGAAATAAATATAGAGTTATAGTTGGTATGAATGTGTTCAAATATACACAGGGACACACAAGCATGAAAAGAATATTTTTAAGAGTAATAAAGAGAAATCTCACTGTTACTATAAATAGAAAATATATTTATAATGCAAAGGTTTGACAAAGCCATCATTTAATAATCACCACTAAAGTTCCAAGAAGGATTATTTAAAGAGTATGTTTATCATCTCTCATGCTCCCTTTTGAAGTTTTCTGTTGTTGTTATCAAAACCACCACAAAGAAACACAGAGTACAAAAAGGATTATTTCTTATTTTTCTTCTGAATTGTTATAGGCGTAATCATCCTTTGAGCCATCTTTTCATCAAATAATCTCTTTGAACTTCTTACCTGTGTATTGCCATAAACTAGACACTCTCTGTGTGAAATAAGCATGCTTTACTTTGAGGTCAATGAACCAATTAAAATTGTCTACTTATACTATATGCCTAATTTCAAATCAGAAGTCCTAATTTCAGGATTCTAAAAACTAGGACAATCAGCTTTTCATTCTAACAAGTCTTTTTTCCCTGGTTTTCTCTTTGATTTAACAATCCCATGTACTATGATCCACTGACAACTTCCTTCCTGTTTTAAGTGACTATGTTCCACTACATAGATATTTATCTAAATGTCTAAATATTTCTCTATTGTCGTGCTACCTATCTAATATTTTTTAGGATGTCAAATATTTAACTATTCTCACCCATTTTCAATGTGTTTTTAATTCAGCATTTAAACTTTATATATTTAAAGATAAACTTTATCTATTTTCTGTATTGTTTATAAAAGATTATACGTGTCAGGAAGTGCATACATTAGTACACACACACACTGCAATCATGCTTATTCATTCATTGTTGGGTTTAATAAGTAGTAACTGAATGGGTGAAACAATGAATTCTGACAAACACTAAATTTTAAACATCCTCTAAAAGTAAATAAAATTAAGATGGACTTTTCTGAAAATTTTCAGGAAAAAAATGTAAATATGTTTCCTGTCTTTCAGCTTTTCTCATCTTGCCTGCTCTCCAGTGTTAGCCTTCATTTTACTCTTATCAACTACACTCTTATCAACATTTACTCTGAGTTCTATATCTTAATTATAAAACATTATTTGAAGCTCTAGCAATGGCTGATATATTTTTACCTTACAAATGTTATTCTTTTGAACTTCCTGCTGGAAGAATGTTAGTAACAGATGGTGGAGCTTCTAGAGATATATTAAATAAAACGAAACTTTGCATATCAATATAAATCTGACAAGTGATTTAATCACAAAAGACACTCTCCTTCAAAAAACAATCAGGCAGGCAGCACTGATGAACCCAGAGGAAAAAAAGTCACTTTAGATATAGCCCCTTCTGTATTTTTCTCTATTCATTAATTAAGCAGCAGTTAAGACAGCTTTTCATTTTTAGTATTTAACCTGATTTCAGCTCCACTTTTAATGGGGAAAATTATGTAAGAACCCTACCTTTATTCTCCAAAGTAATTTTTTTTTGGAGGAGAACATGGGCATCAGTATACTTAACTGTAGGCTAAAAATTGATACAAAGCAGAACTTCTTCAAAAGTTCTCTAGGCGAAGATGGCCGATCACTAGCAGCTCAGGATTGCAGCTCCCAGTAAAAGCGCAGAGAGCCAGTGGACGCCACACTTACCGATAAATTTTCGCTGCCCACGCACCAGGACATTCCCAGTGGAGGAGCCCCACGGGTCGCCAGCGTGACCATTTCGGCTGGCGTGGCTTTTTTGCCGGCGCCTCAGCTCGGCGGCTCTTGGTGCGGAGTAAACGGGACTGAGTCTCCTTTTGGATGATGTTTGGCGCTCTGGGAAGTCAGAGCAGTCCATCCAGCCGATTGAAAAAGGGACTGAGAAGCCAGACCGGAGACCCCCGGGCAGAAAAGCACCACGAATTTCAACCCTGCAGTTTTAGCTAGCGTTGCGAGTCGCACAGTGAAAATTACATGGATTCCGGAGCTGGGAATTAACAAGCTGGACGTCCACTCAGAGACCTAATTTGAAAGTTGGTAATTACAAAAACGACAGATGGATAAAACCATAAAGATGCCAAGAAGCCACCGTAAAAAAACTGAGAACACTCAAAATCAGAAAGTCTCTCCTTCTACAGAGGACGCTAGTCCCTCATCAGTAATGGAACAAGGCTTGATGGAAAACAAGTGTGAAGAATCATCAGAATTAGGCTTCAGAAGGTGGATAATAAGAAACTTCTGTGAGCTAAAAGAATATGTTCTAAACCAATGCAAAGAAACTAATAACTTTGAAAAAAAGGTTTGACGAAATGCTAACGAGAATGGACAATTTAGAGAAGAACATAAACGAATTAATGGAGCT